>LPNX010642434.1:272886-400560 GCA_001517045.1 Pseudotsuga menziesii | reverse complement strand
TAATGGATCATACCTTGTAAACTATGCTAAAACATGTGTCGGTAAATAATAAGTTCCTTGAGTATGATTGATGTATGTGAATTATTACTTTTAGTGTACTTATGTGAGGAATGTAAGCAGTTTACGCTTACATAACTCGCCTACATATTATGAATTACATGAAATGTTGTTGAGTAATAATGTCAATTAGTGTCGCTTAATATTAATTACTATCATTAGTAATTAACTATTGTTGATCAATGTAAATAATGTCGATTAAAGTTAATAATGATGATTAGGGTTAATTAGTGTTGATAAGACTGCTATTAATTTGATTGTAAGTTTTAAATAAATGTTCATAATGTTAAGGTCTCTTAATAATATTATTATTAACTTGAATAATAAATGTCAATTGAGTGTGAATGTCAATTAGTTAGTCCTACTAAGGCTAATATTAACTTGTTAATAAGTGTTAAATAATTATGAATTATGTTAATTAAGTTTAACTATAATTAAGGTTTGACTAGTGAAGGTGGTAAATATTTCCATTAATGATCATTAAGATTAATTAAAATTAATTTGGATAAGGTAATAAATAAATATTAAATATGTAAATGATCTTTAAAATGTTTATATTGTTGAATGTGGCACGTACATTAATGTTTTAGAGAGTTTTAATTAGTCAAAACATAAATAATTATTGAAGTTGAATGATTGTTTGTTAATCAATAAATGAGCATGCAAGTTTAAACTATATAATATATATAACATTTATTATTTATTAATTAAATGGTCAAAAATTGAAATATGAGTAGGGATATGTTTAAAATTAATATATTAAATAAAAGGATTAAATTTAATTAAATTAAAAGTTATGGTTGAGAAGTGACCCCAACCAACACCTTGCAATATTAATTTAATATTTAAATTAGTCCAAGTCAACCTAAATTATTTCAATTTAATCCAAGTTGAGGGCTCAAGGACTTAAATGGTAGATGGAAGGGGGTTGGATAAATTTATGATGAAGATAGGGGTAGTAATGGGGGAGGTTGGCAAACATGGGGATAAAAGGGAGAAAGGAGGGAGGAGAAGGGGATCATCCTTACCTTAGTTTTTGAGAAGTTTTGAGAGAAGAGAGCTGCAAGGAAGGGTTTTTGTTGGAGATTGTTATTTTTGAGGGGATACAACAGCTTAGGGCTTGTACTCGGTTTGGGCTTGGGGGTCCAAAGGGGTACCTTTGGAGCTGGGTGGTCGGCGAGACCTCGCCAGTTGGCAGGGTGGCAAGACTGGTTTGGGCTGGTTGAGTTTCAGAACTTGGGAAGGACTTTTGGCTGTAGGGAAAAGCAAGGAAAAATGACAAGAAAGGACAGCAACAAAGGTGGATCTACTAGCTACGTACAGGTATTTTCCAGCAGTATTATGGCCAATTCTGTTTATTAAATTTTAAAAGTTTATATGGCAAATTCTGTTTATTAAATTTTGAAAGTTTATATGCTGTGATCATCCTTGCTACCTGCACAGTTAACAGTAAATTATTAGAAGTAAATAAAAATTATATATTTTCAAACTGTGTATATAAAGTGAATTTTCTGACTGTAAAATCAAACTAAAGGAGATCGAGTAGGGGGCTCTACACGAACAATAATGAGCACAAGAAGGAGGGGAAACAAAAATCCCCACCTGCCAAGATGGCCTAGTTTAGCGCACACCAAACCACTGTCAAGTACATATGGGCCCACCCATAGTAGGTGCCCCTCTGCACACTCTCAACCATCATCAGTTGACTACCTGATATCCTGTTTTGCCCCTTCGATCCCAGCATGCGCAGCACCATAGATGTCATTTCTCGAGTCTCGAAACTCCCGATGTCACTCATTAATATGTACAATGTATGCATATACGCTGAGGTGTAGCAATTCCTGGAGAAAAGGTCATCCATCAACACCCCCCTCAAGAGCTTCAGCAAGGTGTCGTCCATCACACCCAATAGCAAGAGGCCAGTCATAAAATACACATCTCGGAGAGTTGTCTCCAATTGTTCACCCTGGATGATGAAACACTCTAAGTCTCAAACCCAATAACTCATCAACTTGCTCAGCAACAATTTTGATGAAGGCATCAAGGGGATCGGAATGAACTTTAGCATCCCACATTGGCCGAGCATGTCTTGTACCGCTCCACCATCATCCACATCGTCTCTAAGATCCTTGATGTCTCACTCTCTCCAATCGAATAAAGGTAGCATGCACATGCACAAAGTCCCTATTAGACTCAGTTACACAAAATTTCCCATTCTGGTCTAGGTCATTCATGTCGGTTCTTTTTGTGCAACCCAAGTTGCACAAAAATGCTTGACAAGCGGTCCTGGGTCACTCTTATCTCTTGAATAGGTGCGACCTAGGTCGTGTCTGTATCCCCAACAGGTGTGACCGGGTTGTGCCTATCTGTATGATAAGTTTGAACTGGGTCATACCTTTTCCCTCGAAAAGTGTGACCCGACCCCGAGAACCCTTTGGGATTGGTCATGGCACCCATAGTGAGGGAAAACCAAAAGTAAACCATTGAAATTGACAGGCTCGGTGAGAGATATTACCTAGAAGTCACAAATTGAAAAACCACCGGTCCAATCAAAAGCAATCAACAGATTTTTTTTTGGGCCCTCCACTCCAGCTCAGCACTACACAGTGAAAATTACAAGTTTCATGTGCCCCCCCCTATTTATAGGCCTCCATTTTGTCAAAAATTTTATTAGGTGCACCACATAATCATCTGGCATCTATTTTTCATGTCATTTTCACCACTCGGTTCGGTATTTTGTCCTTTGTCTATTGACAAGACCCATGTATCGTGTTCTCCCTATGATTTTCTGGGCCATTTCTCATAGTCACCTCGGTTTGCATGCCACCATGTGAATCAAACCTTGTACGTATTGGCATGTTCACTAGCCATCCGCTCCATCCATACTGCAAACTTGGCATTATTTTACCACCATACATCATCCCACAAGGATGCCCCATAAGTGTTCCATTGTTATTCATCTTAACCATGTTCACAACATCATCCCTTTCGATACATCGAACACTTCCTCATTGCTTGACTGACCATTAGGGAGTTTTTGTTAAGATCTTTTCTGACTCCTAAAAGAATGAAAAGATTGTCGAGCACGTTCGCTTTATTTCCCTCTTGTTAAATGATTTGGAGGGGCGTATATGTGGCCTCATTTATCTGGCACCTTCCATCTAGGAACATTTCCCTTTGTATCATTTTATGCTTTGTCAGACATTGGGACCGTACTATACAAAAAAGCTCATTTATGGGTTGTATGTAAGCTCTTTTCCATCCCTCTAATAAAGAAAATATCATCGAGCAAACTTGGTTTCGTTCATGCTCGTAAAATTATCTGAAATACCATCCAATAAGTATAGGTTTACCCTTTTTTGGCATGGTTGGACTACCTACAAAAAAGAAGTATCTATGCCCCTTTCGGCTCGGAGAGCTCTCCTGTGTACACTTTTATCATTTTTCAAACATAGGAGACTACTGTACGAAAAAGAGAACCATTGGATTCTTCTTCATGTTTTCAGACTCTTCTAAACATGAAAACACCATCGAGCATTTATTGTATCGGGGTCAACAAAAATCCATGAAATAGTATCATATTGAGCATACTTATGTCCCTTCTTCGTGCTCCTTAAACTATCAAGAAGGCCCAAAACGATGTCTCTAGGAACCCACACATATTACATCTAGTCTCCCCTTATGGCAGCTTCCCCCCATTGGGTTGCATTTGTTCATAGTACTCTACGATGAGTCTCCCTTAGATCCCCTGTATATCACTAGTCCAGTTACTTCCCCCAGTATTTCCCATTGCAATTATCTCCCTATTTTCACAGATATGAACCCTTCCCCATAAGTCAGTATCATTTGTTTCTAGGTCATCCATGTCGTCATACTCTGAACAAAGGAATTTTGAGTCCCCTGTACTCCCATGCCCTTGTTCCCCATTCAGTGTCTTAGTCCCTTGACTGTTCCACATCTCTAGTTGTCCCCCTCACGCTTCTATCAAGGAAAGCTCATTTCCTTGTTAGTTGTAGGACTACCTATGTCGATGTCAACAAATCTGTTCCAGAGGATAGACCCATAGGTCCATGTATCCTGGTTTCATCCACCTCATTGATGAGTTCCTTGGACCACTTGAAAGGAGTCCATAGTTCCTTTCGGGTTGGTTGTGTCTCACATGCTCGACTTCAACTCCATCATCGCACCATTGAGATTCATATAGTGTATCGGTTCCTTCTTTATTTGGTCAAATAATCCGGTTGTCCCTTGACTCTAGCACATTGGTGAATCTATTATGGGACCCATACAATTCCACATCCCTTGTGATTTTCGGGTTGCGTTCGTGATAGTGTTAGGAAAACCCTCAGTGTCATGCTTCTATGTATCTACAGTCTTGATGTTGTTTATTGTATCTTAGATATTTTGACTCTCATTCATTGTGTCTATACAGATGTGTACACCTCCAGATTCAACAGAGCATGAGTTGTTGTGATATTGCATTCCATGAGAATGCCATTGTTCCTATGTACTATTTCTTCAGATCTGTCTATGTATTCATCCTCCCATTGAGGTCACCATTATGTAGTGCCAATTGTATCTATGTATTAATTGGCTCCCATTGTTTGAGCCTTGATACCCATTTTTATATTGAGACATTGTTACGATAATGGGTATTCCCGCCTCGTCCATATAGATGTCTGAGATTATATGTACCTCACCCATTTTTTAGAATAAATACAAACCAAAAGCCAATGTAGTTCGAATGAGGAGACTCCACTCCTCTTAGGTCTTCTCCGGTCTCTCCACTATTGTCACCATTTTCCCTTGATCCTATGATGTCTATTGGACATACGATGAGCTCCTTCCCTCACACATCAGGGGGAAATCTGTGAACACAAAAAAAATTTCACCTATCTCTCTATGGTCCAAACCATAATCATACATCATATTCCCACCATTATTTCCTCCATTTTGACCTTCACAACTAAAATTACACCATATATGGTCCAAAACATTATTATTTCTTGCCCATAAATGAACGAAAGTTGAGCATTTATTGTGATTTATCCCTACTCTCTCCAAAAAGGACTAAAAAACCCTAAAAATGAGAATGGGTCAAAAACCATCGATAAATACCATGCACAATAAAATACCATGGGTCAAAAAACCTTGGCCATCCTATAAATACATTGTGAAGGTCTCACCATAAACAATTTTTGTCACAAAATCATTCACTCTTAAACCTTTCGCCATTATCATCACATTTTTCCATATCATTCCCACATTGTATGTTGAGCTTGTTCCATACCCATTTGGATCCATTCCCCCTATTTGATAACCACTAGTGGTGAAGACTGGAGACCCAAACCCTGGAGTCATGGTACTATTTCCTTGGACGACTGCAGTGGACCACTTCAAAGAAAGGTATGCTTATTGTTGTTACTTTTTGTTAGTTAGATAATAAAATAAAAATAATAAAAATATTGATGTTCTTGTTCATTGTTGGTTGTTATTGCAAGTTGAGGTTGAAAGACACTTAGGACCATGAACTCTACCCTATGATCTTGTTGATATAGGATAGGTTCTTTTGCACGTAGTAGGGGAGAAATCCCAACTACATCTCAGCAAGGATCTTCCAGCCACCAAGGATAACACCCATTCTCTACAAAGCTTAGAAACCTCCCCTACACCAGACGCCCAAACTCAGACAATTAAAGTTGTTGCTAGTATTGAAGGTCAAACCAGTCTCCCTGAACCTTCCCAGACAAATGCTAACTCCCTTGATCAATCATTGTCTATCATCAACACTACATAATTACTCACTACCACATAAGAAGACACTGCAGACTTCAGAGAAAATCATGTATTAGTTCTAGGATATTATGATTTTAGCAAGAGACAGAAAGCAGTGTTTAAGAATGGTTACAAAAGAAGCAGAGAAGGACATGTTCTTGAAGAACCAGTTACTAGAAAAAATATTTGGAAATCATCATCAAAGGATCCCCAAAGTGGAGCTATTGAGGTAGCAGCAGCTATGGGAGCTTTTGCAGGTGCCAATTTTGATGCAGTTTCTATTCTCAACAAAGCACTTGATGAAGAGAATGAAAAAAATCTAAAGATACAGAATGAGACAGAGACTTTACAAGAAACCCTAAGCCAACAAACTGAGCAACTCAAATCTTAACATATTGTTGAATTACAAGGGTTAAAAGACTAGATTTGTCAATTAACTAGTCAAAAAAACATTGCAAAAGCAAAGGTACTTAAACAAGCCACTAAGGTATTTTTCAAACTTACTGTACAAGAATTTAAGGATAAAGCAATTGCCTACAATGAGAATCTAAAGAAAACTCAAATCTCATTTTTTCAAGGACATAATCAAATACAGTTTGATTTTAACAGTTTTGAGCATTCATCATATTTGCTCGCAGATCATGTCGATAGAATAAAGAAAGTTGATTTTGATTTTGATCAACTACGTGAATGGTAGAGACACATCCAAAATTTTCCCCAAGATTTGCCTCTCCTTGATCCTACAAAGATTTAAAGTGTCAAAATATTAATGAAATCTTGGGAACTTGTATGTGATAACATAGAAAAAATTATAATGAAGGGTCAAAAGATCTATGCAAGACACTAGAAGTTAACAGACAACCTCATGGACATTCTAGGCATGCCACTGTTTGATAAGCTAGCTAACTTCGATCTATCCAACTTACACATTGCTGAAGTTGAATACCAAAGAGAACAATCAGCCACTACAATTATGAAGTTATCTCAAGCGGACATATACTCATTCATATTGTTTATCACAACTCCCTCTCAACTTCAAATCCGTTTACGAGGATTTTTGGACAGTTGGTCTAAAATTTGCTTCAACAAAATAAGGTCCTTGTTAAGTAAAATTGAATTTCGGTTAGAACATGCTAGATACTCAGATGTCACATAAATGTTAGAAGTTTACTCTAAGTGGAAATACTTTGTCTCTAGCAGTAGCTAGTGTTGTGATAGTTGAATAGGTAGTTAGTCCTAAATCTTCTAAATCTTCTACTTAATGTAGGAATACAAAATTGTATTTATGGATAAATAAACTTTGAGATAGGGATCGTATTTTTCGTGAATTGAATATATGTACCGGAGAATCATTAATGTAATTTTTTGTACCATAGTCATGTGAGTTTTTTTTTGGCTTGCTCTACAACTAGTAATGTAATTACTTACAAACTGGATAATGTTAGATGGGATGAATTGTTCTTCCATGTAATGATTTTTTAGTTGATAATAAAGTTTCCTTTGTTATATGTATTCCATTGAACCAATGATTGTCGTGTTAGAATATCTCCAAGGATAAATTATGTTTTTAGGTTTTCATGTTATGATGAATTGATATCTCTAATTTTCAATGAATTTGTTCATAGAATTAGTCCTGATGTTTTCCTTTAAGAACCCTTTGGCGTAACAAGGTATTGATTTAATTAGCTTCCTTAATTTAAGCTTTAACTTTCTTTTATTTAAAATATCAGTATGTTTCCCTAATTGAGATCCTTCAATCAAATATACCTTTCCAAAACTGCTCTTTATAAAAATTTTGATAATTAAAAAAATACAAACCATGAGTCTCTTTTTAAGAGCAAACCCTAAATCCAACGGAGGCTTAAGTCCGTAAATGGTGATTATTCCAAATGATTGGGAAATATGAATTTTTCTGATGAAATCCTATGAATTTCAAGGATCAGATAGTTTACCTTTGCGTTGACGTTTGAACCACTTTTAGGCGTCAACAATAACCAATCAACTATTTGTATGATTACAACAAAGCCTTGGTTGGCATGGTTTTCATTATAATCACTATAATTACTATCAAGCACATGTTAAGGAAGATGTATCTATTGCACTGACATTCATAGGTTTAAGAAAAATCGATGTCCTTATAATAAAAACTATATCTTTGTCATAGAGCTTGTTTATCTAAGAGTTTATTTTTGTCCCCCTTACTCAAGTCATGTGCATAGCGGAAATATAAGGCACTTGAATTTTGATTTGATCAAAGTAGATGATATATCAAGAAGTGATTTTGTGTAGGAGACATGTAACTTTCAATTATTGCAGACAACCCTGGTTCTTTTGATCTAGAGGCAAAACAAATGTAGGATAAACATGATGTTCCGACATTGGCACAATACATTCTCTCATCTTGTCTTTTTGACTTTCTTACTTTCTTCTCAATGGTATTTTGCACATAAATTCTATCCACCATGGTGAATCTCTTTTTTCAGATAGCTCCATTTGGAAACTATGCCCAACTATGTGTTAATCTTATTTAAGGATATTGCTTAGATTTATGTTTCTTATCCATCATATTATTTGTATCAAATTCCTGGGATTCTTTCTAATCAGACATTGTAATCTTGCATTTTGGGCTTTATGCCCTTTGATAAAAAGGGGGGAAATGTTAAAATAAATCTAGATTAAAAGATACAAGTCATCCCCAAATGGGGTGACATCTAGATGATGGTAGAGGAGTAACTTTGATGTGATGGGAAGAAGGCTTGTGGAGGAAATCGATTCACCAGGGATTTTACTACTCGACCCTTTCCTGTGCTCGATGGTATTGCACATTGAATTTCCTTACTCCCATGCATAATTGTGGTTTAATAATGCCCAAAGAAATCACCTCTGGGATGTTGTGGCCTTTAATATCCCCCAAGCATGGCTACAAGCGATATTTGAAGCTTCATTTATCCACCCATAATGAAACACCCTATGTTTCAAAGTATAATCACTAGAAAATTTATTAGAGGGGTCCCTTCAAAGTGATTTATTCCATGGTTCAAGAATGAGTATGTGCCTCTAGTCACCGGGGTGATCACCAAAGTGGGAATTCTATGGCGGTGGATGGAAGTTCCATCACCAGACACTTGGTTCCCATGGTGGACACCCTCCTCAAAATCAGAAACGATATTCAAATCCTAGGGGAGGATATGCAAGCTAGAGTTCACGGCATTCTTAGTGGGTTCAACTGGTCATGGAGTGTTGTGCGTGCATTGTTGAAATGTTTAGTCTTCCCTTACCACATTTCTCAATGGGGAAAAATACGAATACATACATTCTTTCTCTGGATGTTCCTCCACCTGTTGCTCCTACAACTCAGGATCCCGCAAAAGGTGGTATTGGAAAGCAATTTTAGGCTTCGATGGCTTTAGGCTATGAGGTGGAGGATGTAAATACAACTAAATTTTAAGAGGTTGGTAGGTGTGACATGTATAGCGCTATCCATGCCAGTGAGGGTGTCTCCAACAACAAATTGGAACCTCCTCTGCGGTGTTAGTGTTTAGACTTAGGATCCTAGGTGGAGGAAAAGTAATGACATATAGTTCTTGCTCTATCGGGTTTGAAATGCAACTTAACTTCATTTCTTGTTTTAGAATTCTCACTAGTTTTGGTTTTTTCATAACTCCTTATAATATGTTTGCAAATCGATGGGTTATCTCAAAAAATTTCAATGTACTTTTGAGTAGAACAGCACAGGAAGATCTAAGATGTCTTTTGTGTAATCCTGATAGAGGTAGTGTTCAGATTTCTTTATTTTTTGTAAGCCTAATAGACGCGGTTTTCAGATATCTCTCGTATGTAGCAGACTTATCTGAATCATGGGTAAACTGATATAGGCCCTTTTACAGTCATCTTTTGGAACAAGGTCTTGGTCACTTATTATTTTTTAATACCTAGGGAAACATCAATGTATGTATTTGTAAAACTTTCACGATATAATATAATAAATAACTTACAAAAAAATAAGATGTCACTTAGAAGAAAGTCTACAGATCTTCGCAAACCTTAAAATAAAAAGGAACTACTAAGCCTCCATGCAATCTATGAAAAATATTCAACCTTTAGCCACTGAATCATATTCTCAAGTGTACCAAGAAATTCTACCTTCAGAAAAGCATCGAGATGTTGGTTTGAGAACCCCCATGCAACTTTGGATAATCTCTTAAAGCTTAAAAAAACTACGTGCAAGCAAAAAAGAACAAGATATATTGGATAGCAAGCAATATTGCAAAAATATGAAGAAAACCAAAGTACCAAACATGGTCATGGCTAAAGTAAACTAATAGGGAGTAACTCTATTCAAACCAATACAAACCTCCCAAGCCATGACGAGAATGAAAATGTCTAATATGCATGGTGTTATGTTTGAGTAAGCTCAAACTCTAAATCTAAATCTAAACTAAAACATCTTCCAAAAACACCAAATTAAGTAAACTATATTGAAACTTAGCTTGTGTTTGAGCAAGCTCAAAATTTAAATCTAAATAAAAACTATAACGTGTTCCAAAAGCACTAATTAAGTAACTTGAATGGAAAACAATTTTAGAAGTAAAAAATGCAGGAAAATGAAAAAACCACCTTTGACAATTTCTAATTTTTTGAACTGAAATAAATATATTTTTTCTTCTCTAAAGCAATTCAAGAGTACAAGTACCTAAAAATCACAAACAAATCCTTGATGTTGGAATAAATGACACACATTTTCCTTCTTATGGGCCTTGAGTGAATGCATCTTAAACCAATTGGAGAGTTAAATTAGGTTGACTGGTAAGATCCATTAGAGAGCTAAAATGAGATTACTAGTCAGATCCATTAGGAAGAGGCAAGGATGAAGGGAAACAAGGTCAATTTAGCGAAGGAAGAATGCATTATGAGAGCATTGGGAGATTTGGGTTGCAATATCCAAGGACAATTCAAGCACCTTCTAACCTCAAAGAAGCTTCTTTTGCTTTGAAGGCCGCATGCCTAACTTCAAACCGAAAAAGCTATGACTAAAACTATTTTCAATGATAGGATGATGAGATTTTGTTTTTGTGATTTTCAACATTGAAACCTCTAAAATTGAAGTCCAAAACAATATCCCTCAGCATGTTTTTCTTAGACACTGAAATGCAGGTTAAACCTAGCTTCGATGTACACACATAAAGGCGCTCCTTGTGATTCCCCTCTTTGTTGTTTCCATTTCCAACATTTCCTGCTCATATTTGAGAGGAGCGATGGTTGAAACCTTGAAATTTACCTTGTGCAACTATTCAAAAGGGCCTCGCCATAAAATTTCACTTTTACTTATTTATTTGTGCTTATCTTATCTAGGAACTTGAGTTTAGACCTTAATCCATATCAATATTCCATATTTAGACTGCGTCCGCTATTTAGATTGACCCGGACTCTATAGCAGATCCAAAAATCCTCGGCTACTTGTGAACAAACTCGATGGACATCAAAATCCACAGAGTAAATGATTTCCTTGCATATTCCTGCAAGGAGTAGCAAAGCTTAACAATCTTCATACACTAGAAGACATAGTTTGATATTTTTATGGAAGCATTGGGATTATATCAATGTTTTTAGAGAGTTAGCATTGGTGTTTGGAGGTTCATAACGAAAAGGTTTGCAGACCTCAAAATTGCTTCAACCTGACCCTGTCTTCATGTGTCGGGTATTCTACGCAGTAAGCAATAATGTCTTAGCATGGTAGAGAAGTCACATTTAATGTACCAATAAAACAATGGTGTAGGGAGGCTTGATGTGTACAACCATGTTAGAATCTGAACTATCCCAACTACTCACTACCTCCCTGGGCATTGTCTACTTATGTAACCCTAAACATATAAATAATTTGTATTTTGTATTTCATGCCAATGATAGAATTTGTGGGCTCATACAATAACAAGCGAGAATATTATAATTTAAAACAAAACATAACTACACAATTTATTTTAAACATTACATAAAGTTAAATCAAGTTTACAAATAGTTTGGTGTAGAGTAATTAATAAGAAAAACTAGAACATATAGTCTCTGCCTACAGGCATGGACTAATAAATGCAATATATTCAATATATTGATTCTATAGATAAATACAATTTTAGTTGGTGATAATTAGGCCAGGTGGTTGGATCAATTTTGGGATTTTGCACAAGGATATCCAATACACATAGGTTCTTGTGTAAATGCCTTGCTAGGGTTTCTATGACCTCTCGCTTTGCTTAGGGCCAGGACCTGATATGTCTATGCTGATGGATCCCCTTGGTATGGATCCAAACGAAAGTCGTGTCCATCTTGAAGACTGTTTCAGAAGAATCATGTCATCCCAACACCCTCCAAGAAACTCTCACGCTTTGGATTCAAGGTTTGTTAATAGGACAGAAGTTCCTGATGTCAATCTCTCATCAGCGACTTCCAAACACAAGGAAGTCACTCTTACTAAGAAAGGGCTTGTCGGCTCTTCATTGGGATCTATCCTTCCCCCCGCACGATCGAATCATGGTTAAGAAAAAACTAGAGATAGTTTATTCAAGGAGAAGTGCATTAAATATTTTGCGGCAAGGGTTATCTCGTCTTCCTGTTTGAAAAAAAAAGGAAGAGCATGACCTTATCTTTAGAAATGGGCCTTATTTCATGGGGCCTAGGGGCATGTACCTTAATAAATGAGATTTGTCATTCGATCCTGAGAAATATATTCCTACTGCAGTTCTAGTATAGGTGTAACTTCCACACCTCCCACTGCATTGTTGGAACGACAAAGATCTCCAAGTGATAGGAAATACACTATGGAAATATATAGACAAATCGAAGCCCAAACCCCCAATGTTACCCTATGCCAGGACTTGTGTTGAAGTGGACTAGGATAAAGGAATACCAAGGCTATCAATCCCTCGATGGAAGGATGGAACCACTTGGAGACAGTTGACTATGAGAAAATACCCTTCAAATGCAAAGTGTGTCATGAATATGGACATTTCACAAATTTTTGCTCGAAAAGAACGAAGAACATGGCAGAGGAGCACCCAGGAGAAGAATGGAACGAGGTCAATAGGAAAAAAGGTAACAAAGCAAACTCTAATCATATGCAATCCCTGGCTAAAAAGAAAATCTTAAAAAATAGATACCAGGTCTTCACAAACGAGGATAATGAAGTGGGAACTACCATTGATGCAAAAAAGGATAAGGACCCCGAAAAAGACCTAGAATGTGAAGCGGCCATAGAAAAAACTACCCAAGAAGATGATTCTATCCAAACCCTTCCCATTCAAGCTCATACAGAAGTAAGATTCAAGGCCTCAATGATTTCTGGAGGATCAGTCACAAGATCAAGGGAAAAGTCACAAACTGAAGACGCATTCGCAAGCAAGGAAGAAGAAGTCGAGCCACAAGAAAAAATAAGGAATCCCAACAAGATTATAAGAGATCTAGAAACAACAAGGGAAAAAGTGGCTGGTAAACAGACTAGTTTAGACTTTCTGGTATGAAATATCCAATCAGGGAAGCAATCCTCAGGAGCTACTAAAGAAAAGAAGGACAAGCCTCCCCAAACACAAAAGAAATAATGAAGCTTGTCTACTAGAACTGTAGAGGTTTGGGAGGAAAACAAAAGTTAGAAGATATCAAAAGGTTCTAAAACACATAAGCTAATTCAATCCTTTCTATCCAAAAGACCAAAATGCAAGAGGACAATTGCCTAAATCTAATGAACAGAACTTGGGCTAGAGGTTAAGGTAAAGCTTTTAGCACCTATGGAGTTTCAAGGGGGATTCTCACATGGTGGGATAAATAGCACTATAATGTGCTCTCTTCCTCGGAAAATCGGTACTGGTTATCTGTAGAACTAGAAGAAAACAACGGCAAAGAAGTTTTTTGTGTTGGATACATTTATGGACCCACGAATCAAGGAAGTAAAGAATATTTTTGGATCACTATGGAGAACTAGAGGCATGGGAAGATGCATCTTCCCTGTATCATTGTAGGAGACTTTAATGTCACTATATCAACATAAGAAAGAAGAGGACGCTCTAAATTTCAGGATTTGTTGGGTGAAAGATTGGAAGACATCTTATCACTATGAGAATTAATTGACATTAAACCAAAAAAATGGAAATTCACGTGGAGTAACAAAAGGATTGGCCCAGGGCACATATCAGTAAGGTTGGATTGCATCCTCGTAATTTATTCCTTCCTAAGAAAACTTGTTATTCCAAAGTCCAAGTTATTGGTGTTTGTTTTCCTGATCACAAACTTGTTTCCTTCTACCTTTCCTATATTGGAAATCTGAGGCCGCTCACTTTCCTATTCAACCCCTTATGGTTGGAATCAAAATGCATTATAGATGTGATAAAAAAATGCTTGGAACACTTTCATCATGGGATCACCTAGCTATATCTAGGAGCAAAAACTAAAAAAGGTTAAAATGGAGCTTAAAAAGTGGGTCACCCAGAACTATCAAGATCCAGGGAAGGAAAAAAAAAAGAGCTCATGTAAGACTTGGGAACACTTTGGGATAAAATGGATGAATATGTCATTACAAAGGATATTTTAGATCAGGAAAAGGGATTAGACAATAAAATCCAATCATTAGCAAGGAAGGAGGAAGAATATTTGTGGTTGCACCTAAGAAATATATGGATAAAGGTGGGGATTTGAACACCAAATTCTTCCATAATTAGTGTAAGGATTGACAAAGGAAGAACACTATAATAGATATAATCAAGGACAACAAAGTCAAGCTAAAAGATCAAGAGGAAATAAAAAAAGATATTAGATGCTTCTTTGAGAAACTCTATATGGTAGATGAAGAGGGTATGGTGGAATAGATGGAAGAAATGAGTGTAGAAATCCCCTCCCTAATCGTGAATAAATATAATGAATTCATGGGCCTCCCTATCTTAGAATAAGAGGTTAGAATGGTTGTTTGATCCCTCCTCCCAGACAAATCCCTTGGGCCAGATGGGTTTTCTATCAGCTTCTACAAAAGGTGTTGGTATATCATCAAAAGAGATCTGCTTAGAATACTTGTTTGGATGCAATCTAAATATAAAATAGGTGGTGCTACAAACTCTACATTCCTATATCCTATACCCAAGGACCCCAATCCATCCTCCATTAAGCACTGCAGGCCCATCTCCCTCTGTAATTCTTCTTACAAAAGTCTTGCTAAAATTATCTCAAACAGGCTCAAAAAACTCATCCCTACTCTAATCTCTGCTAATCAAGGCAAGTTCATCATCAGTCAGAATATCAATGACAATATCTTCTTGGTTCAAGAAGGAATTCATTCAATCCAGTAGAGACATGAAGAAGGCATGTCCATTAAACTGGATCTAGCAAACGCGTTTGACATAATCAGGCATGAATATATCTACCTAATACTGGAAAAATATGGATTCTCCCCTAAGTTTGTTTGATTAATAAAATCATGCATCAGTCTTCCTTGGATATCCCCTCTTATGAATGGTAGACCGACCAATTTTTTCCAATCTATGCATGGAATTCAACAAGGGTGTCCTTTTTCTCCCTTCCTCTACATCCTTGTAACGGACTCGCTGAGCTAGAGGATCAATAGATTCCAAATGGATGAAACCATCCCATACATCTCCTACGTCAAGGGATTCCAACCTATAAATCATGCTCAATTCACTGACGACACTATTTTTTGGGGGAGTGCTTTCCTTCAAATCGCCAGAAGATTCACCTCTTCTCTTTATCTCTTTCTTCGAGCCTCGGGGAGTAAATCTAACTTGGACAAATGTTGGTTGTATGGATGGAATAGTAATTCTAAAACCTTGAGAGATATTTCTCAGGTCATTAATATTAAAGTCAGCTATGATTGGACATACTTTAAATACTTGGGGGTTACCATAGCAAAGAATTCCACCAATTCTTCAATGTGGAGACTTGTTGTTCAAAAAATGAAAAATAAGGTGCAATTGTGGGGGATGAGATGGATCAACTTGGATAGGAAAAAAACCATCATTAAATTCATCCTTGCCTCTTATCCCATCTATTACAGTTCAATGATCCTTGCTCCCAAGACTGTCATGAATAATATCAGTGTAGAAATTAGAAAATTTATTTGCCAAGGTGGGATAAATCAAATCAAAAAATAGACTATTGGACATGCTTTAAATACTTGGGGGTTCCCATAGAAAAGAAATCCACCAATTCTTAAATGTGGAGACCTGTTGTTCAAAAAATGAAAAATAAGGTGCAGTTGTGGGGGATGAGATGGCTTAACTTGGATAGGAAAAAACCATCATTAAATTCATCCTTGCCTCTTATCCCATCTATTACAGTTCAACGATCCTTTCTCCCAAGACTGTCATAAATAATATCAGCATAGAAATTAGAAAATTTCGTTAGCGGGGTGGGAAAACTCAAAGCATAAAATCCCATCTGGTGAACTAGGATATGGTCAAAGAAGATAAATCAAAAGGAGGTCTATGTTTGAGAGATTTGGGGCAGATGAACAAAGCCTTGGGAGACAAAATTATTTGGAGATTAATTTCAGGGGATAAGGGCTAGTGGAAAGAGGTCTTCAGGGAAAAATACATTAAGAAATCTAGGTCAAGGTGCCTCAATTGCAACTAGGATGGAAAAGGAAATTCCATCTGGAACCTTTGTAAAATCTATGTTGGTCTAATTAAATACGCTCTTCATTGGATTCCTCGCAATGGTAGAAGAAATAACATATGGATGGATAAAATTATGGGACATCCTTTGATAGCTTCACTCCCAAATTTTGAAGGTATCCACAGTTAGATGCAAGAGAACGACTTATTGGCGTTCTATGACATCTTGATCTAGGATCGCTTTAGTGCCTGGAAATGATGGAAAACTTTACATCCTCCACAACAAATAAAGCAGGATTATGACCCTTTCTTATTGCATATGCACGATAAATCCCCTTCTAAGCTTCGAATTTAGGACATCAGAGGGTGGGGCCGTAACAATATTTACTCAGTAAAAGAAGGCCACGGGATCTTGGAGAACAACCTAGATCGACCATCTGCAAAAATATGGAACAAGGTATGGAACATGGACTGCATCCTGAAAGTTAATTTCTTCTTTTGGTTGTTAGTCCACAATAATATTTTTACTACCGACAACCTCACCAAAATGGGAATCGAAGGACCATCCAGATGTGTCTTGTACAAATTTTGTTTAAAATCTGCTACTCACCTCTTCTTGTCCAGCAATTCACTTCACAAGTTTAGGGTCACGAGCTAGGAAATCTAGGCAAAATTTTCTCTCCCCCAAGACATATTCGATAGTTTTCTTACTCATGGAACTCTCTTTTCCCATGAGCATTGAGGAGGAATATAATTCTCTAATGAGTATGGAATACCATACCCAAAAATATCTGCTGGAAAATTTGTCTTGTAAGGAATAGACTCATCTTTGACAATAAGAAGGTCGATCCCCTTAGGGTAGACTACAAAGTGATCAATATGGTTTCTAAAGATTAGTCTCAAAAGGTATCTCCTACCCTATTTCTGAATACCTTACCATTAAGGAATCTAGTTGGTGTAAAGAATTTCTAAATCAAAGCTCCCCTTAGACCAAATGTATCGGGGTCCTTCAGATTTGGGAAATAAGAAAAAAAAGATGAATTTCTTCATTGGATGGAGGAGCAACATTGTTACTCCTTGTTCGATGGCACCTCAAAAGGAAATCCAGGGGAGGCAGGTGTGGGGGGGATCATTTCTTATCCCAGAGGAAATCTAGTCAAATCCTTTGCATGGGGTCTTGGAACAAAAGCGAATAATGAAGTTGAATGGTTGTCACCTTATCATGCCTTGGAACTAATTGATGGGGAAACCATCCCAAATTTAATGTTCTCTGATGATTCTAGACAAGTCATCCAGAATATGAGATCTTGCTACAATAAAGGCTCCACCAGATGTAAAATAATTTTCAACATAATTCTTCTTCTAAATACTCCCCCTCAAATTTTATTTTTTCACATTCTCTGGGAGAACAATGGCCTACCTGATAAACTAACCAATCAAGGTGCTAGAAGCCCCCAAGGTGTGATCATTTGTAATGGTCCAAAAAGGTTATATAAATATGTTCCCTGACCCACACCCCACGGTGGTTAGCATCCCCTATTCGTTAAATATGCATGACGTGTATCATTTTTTCAACATGACTCTTAGCTTACTATCTGCTAAGTGGTTTCCACTACCGGCTGGAATTAAATTTCCTTCCTCTACTCCTATATCCTCAGATTTAGATGAGGTAGTTCACACAAGTGATATGGAAGATGAGGTTAAGTGTGAAGGAAGCTTTCATGTCAACCCATTGTGTGTTAGTTCAAGCGAAGAGGAACGAGTCAAGAAACTATAGGGATTGCTTACAGGTTTTTCATCCAGGTCTGGAACAGCCCCCATGTTTTCAATGGAAAATAAGGATATCGATGTTGGGTTCGTCATCCTCAAGTCTTGCCAGGAAGACATCAAATGCCAACTGCGCAAAGTCTCATATTTTGTTGTTGTAATTGTAAAGGATAAAAGAGAAATGGCTTCTGATATCCGATATATCACAAACCAAATAAAATTCCATGACTCACGGATTGATAACCATGATCAGGATTTAAAAGAGTTGATGGGGACCGTGGACATCATAAAAGAAGAGGTGATGAAATTTGCAAATATGAGCCAATGTAGTCATTTCCAGGAATTGCCAGGCGATGAGGCCTACCCCATGGAGGAATTTTTAGTCACTCAGCCTGTAGGATAGATAGGAAAGAATATGTATCCCTCCCAAACATCTTTAAATGATTTTTTGCATCTTTTTAAACCGACAGTTTGTCAGAATTTACACTTCTCATGTTATGATAAATAGCAAGAAATATGTAAGAAAATTTAGAAGACATATCTCAACTTTAGTTTTTTTTGTTAACTTCTTGTTAGAATAGTAATCCAACCCCTTAGTACCTTAGTTTAACTCCTTAGTCAATTTTATTGCTTTTATGCATTAATACACTATGGTTTTGGACTTAGGGTGCTTAGTTGGACCAATAGCTAGTCAAATTGGGAAATTTACACCCACATGAGCACTCCATGTCAATAAACCAGCCAAATTTGCACCATCATCATTTTTGGTGCACTCCCATTCATTGAATGTGGACAGTTTGGTTGACTAGGAGCGCTAGAGGTGGATTTTTTCCAATTTTGGGATGATTTGGTGCATTTAATGCCACCTAGAGACTCTAAACCACCCAAATTTCCACATCCATGCATTCCAAGGTGTAATAATTTCTCCACATCACCTCATCCATGTCCACACAGCAATTCGTGGCCATTTGGGCTAATTTGGAGCGTGATTGGCCCACCTAGGGGGGGATTGATGCCAATTTGGCAATTTTCACTTGTACAATCACATTGGGCTCCCAAAGCCTCACAAAACACTTTTGATGTAATATAAACCTATTAATAACATGTTTTTATGTTAGACAGTCAAAATATAACCTGTTTCTGTTCACATTGCATGTGTAAATTGCTTCTCATTTAATGGTTTTTTGTTGGTTTTGCACCAAATTCAATTTGTGAGTTTCTATAAGGCTCCTATATCTTCCTATAAATCAAAATTATCACATGGTATCAAATTTGAGTGGATTTTATTGAGTTTTAGATCAATCCAGAGCATTTTGAGATGCATTTTTAAAGAAATTCCAGATAAAATTGAGTTGTTTTTGTAGGACATTCGGCAATTTCACCACCATTAGTGCAAGAAGAAATGGAAGCTACCCAAATATTTATAACACCTTTAAAGTTCTTCAATTGGAAGGTGGAGATGGTGATGCAATTGAGGGCCAAAGGTCTCTACAGAGTTACCATGGGCACAAAGGTGGAGCCAAACTTTGTTGTAGAGAAAGCCAAGTACTTCTACAGATTGGATGAAGCATATGGATTGTTATGCCTGAGTATCTCAAGAGAGATATTGGTCCACATAGACATTTTAACCACCCCCAATGAATTCTGGGTAAAACTAGAGACATTGTTTGGGAAAACCGATGAACTAAGTGGTCATCGGCTTGAGAACAAGCTCATCAGCCTGATCCCAGCGCACTTTGACACTATCCAGGACTTCTTCACTAAGTTTAAGTCATTTGTGTTGTATATGAAGCAATGTGGCATTGAGGAGAAAGAGGACCAATTGCTTTTGTCCATCCTTTCGAAGTTGGGGCCAGAGTTCCCAATGTTTGTGAGCACATTCCACTCCGGAAAGTTAACACTTCGAAACTGGAAAATGCCAATTCTAGAAAGCTTCATGGAGTCCCTCACTCAGGAGCAAGACAAGATAGTCCAAATGGGCACCATCAAGACTAAGGATCAATCCTTGGCCATGGGAGTTTCTAATGCCTCAAAGGGAAATCCCAAGGTAAAGAATTCGAAGCTGTTAGAGAAGAAGAAACCAGAAAACCCAAATCCAGTGACGGGGGTTCGAATCCTCCCAAGGATAAAGAAAAGAGAGGAAAAGAGAAGAAAAAATGCACCTATTTCCACAAGGGATGGCATCTAGAGAGATTATGCATCAAAAAAACCATTGACCAGATGGCGTAGCTGCTAGAGAAGAACAACATTCCAGTCCCTGACAACGCAAGGAAGAAGGATGGCACCTCCAATTCAAATGGCAAGGAAAATGTCATGATTTGGTAGAAGGTTCCTATAATTCCTCGTATTTCATCATTGATTCAGGGGATTCTAAACACATGGTAGCCACAAGATATCTCTTATCCTCCGTGCATTCAAATGCTGGCCCAGCAGTTCGAATGGGGGATGATTCAGAAATCTAGACCAAGGGAATTGGTAGGATTGGCTTACATCATGGTTTCTTCAATGATGTGTTGTATGTACCAGACCTTACAGCAAATTTGATGTCAGTCTATCAAATCACCCATACAGGAGAGGAAAAGAGAGTGACCTTCACTCCAGACAAGGTGGATATTGCAAAAATCTCATCAAACCAAGTCATTGCAATTGGGTATGCAGACCACCAAGAGAGGATGTACAAGTTTTCAAACTTCCTCCCCGCATCCAATTATCAAGCTCTTCACTCACATGTTAATGAGATTTCCAAGGTATGGCATGAGATGTTTGGTCACATTAAATACAAGTACCTCCAAGCACTACACAGAGATGAGATGGTGGAAGTACTTCCACAAATCAAATCATCAAATGGAGCATGCATTGGGTGTGTAGTTGGGAAGCATCTAGAGCGAAGCTATGAGAAGGGGATGGCAAGGAGAGCTACAAAAATATTGGGTTTGGTACATTCAGATCTGATCGGTCCTTTTCCTACTCCATCATATGGTGTATTAATTTATGTACTTACATTTATCGAAGATTACTCTAGATTCTGCTGGGTGTACTTCCTCAAATTAAAGTCTGAAGTTTTTGAACAATTGAAGATTTGGAAGGCATTGGTAGAAAATCAGAGTGGGCATAAGATTAAGATCCTTAGGAATGATAATGGGAAGGAGTATATAAATAAAAACCTACAGAACCTTTGTGAGGAGTGTGGCATCCAAATGCAACACTCAACTCCCTACACACCACAATAAAATGGTGTGGCGGAGAGGAAGAATAGATCTCTCAAGGAGATGGCCACTTGCATGATTGAAGCAAGGGATCTAAGTCCCAAGATATGGGTTGAGGCCATTATTTGTGTTGTGCACATACAAAATAGAGCCTTCCAAAAATCATTAAAAGGGAATACTCCCTACGAGGCATGGTTTGGCCATAAACCAAATGTCTCAAATTTCAGGATTTTTGAAACTAGAGCTTGTGCTTGAATCCCTTCTGAAAAGAGGAAGGCCTTTCAGCCACAAATCAAGGAGTGCATCATGGTTGGGTATGGTGAGGATACAAAAGTTTACAAACACTTTGACACTTCAACACTCAAGACATTTGTTGAAATAAGTGTGCAATTCGAAGAGGACCTGTAACGAACATAAAATATATAAATAAATATTCACTTCAGGAACCAATACCATATTTTGAGCTTGCACCAGGGGAATGCTCTTCTCCTCAATTATTTGATGATGTAAGTGATGATTGATGCTCTGTTTTTTCTGATATACCTGATAATAATATGGCTGAATATGATATTGTTGTATATAGTCACCATCAAGGCCCAAATGGCCTAAAAAAACATACAAGCTACAGGTGAATTGGCTGGCAATCCCCAAGAGCCTAGGAAGACTAGATCTCAAACTAGTAATGCTTCCTTTGCAAGTGATAGTGATCTTGCTGAGCACTGTTATATGCTGATTGGATCTGATCCACAGAAATTTCAACAAGCTTGTAATGACCCAATATGGAAAACAGCAATGAAAGAAGAGTTCCATTCTCTCCAAGAGAATGAGACATGGAAATTGGTTCCCCTTCCTCCCAAGAGGAAGCTTGTTCAATGCAAGTGGATCTTTTGAACCAAAATTGATGCTGATGGTTCAGATGTGAAATACAAATCAAGATTAGTTTATAAGGGCTATTTTCAATTCCATGGTGTTGATTACACAGAGACCTTTGCACCAGTTGCAAAGATGGACTCCATAAGACTAGTTCTAGCAATTGCAGCTAGTAAGGGTTGGAAAGTGCACAATATGGATGTCAAGAGTGCATTCCTACATGGTGATATACATGAAGAGATATATATGCATCAACTTGAAGGTTTCCAAAAGGATCCTTCACTTGTATTCCAGTTAAATAAATCGCTCTATGGACTCAAACAAGCCCCCGAGGCTTGGGATGCTAAAATGGATTATTTCTTGCTCTCTATTGGCTTCACTAGATGCAAATCAGATCCTAATGTATATTTGCATAAAAATTACGGTATTTTAGAGGATATTGTTCTTTATGTTGATGACCTTCTAATTACATGTATCTACACCACTTCAATTGGTTCAATTAAGTCATCTTTACATAGTGAATTTGCCATGACCGACCTAGGATTGCTAAGGCAATTTTTGGGCTTGGAAATTAAACAAACTGAAAGGGGAATCATGTTGAGTCAACCACAGTATGCTTCAGACCTGATAAATAATTTTAACATGGCTGAGTGTAAGGCAAAAAATTCTCCCTTTCTTTCTGGCATCAAATTGCATGAATTTGGACACTCTCCATTGGTAGATTTTACACTCTACAGGAAACTAGTGGGCAGCTTGCTCTATCTTACACATACAAGACCAGATCTATCTTATGATGTAAGTGTTGTAGAAATACATATGCACCAGACACATGAGCTCCATTGGAGGGAAGAAAAAATAATTCTTCAGTATGTCTAGGGTACAAAGAATTTCGAGGTGCACTACTCAGCTAGTTCATCACTTCAACTAGCTGGATTTTCTTATTCATATTGGGCTAGAGATCCCACTGATAGGAAGCCAAATTCAAGTTTTGTCTTTATTATTTCTTAAGGTCCCATTTTTTGGTAAAGTAAGAAACATCACACCATTTCATTTTCATCGGCAGAGGCTGAGTACAGGGTAGCAGTCAATGTAGCTACACAATGTGTTTGGTTGCAGGGAATTCTTCAGGAATTTGGTGTCACAATTGATTCTCCCACCAAAATTTGGGTGGACAATAAAAGTGCCATCAAAATATCTACTAATCCAGTTCAGAGGAAAAGGAAAAATCACATTGAGATTTATATGCACTACATCTGGGACTTAGTGCATGATAGGGCGATTTCACTGCAGTATTGCCCATCCACCAAGCAAACTGTCGACATTTTCACCAAGACTTTCACAGAGAATACCTTCACTTACCTGAGATCTTTGCTTGGGGTGAGTGGTGTATGGTGATTTGATGCTATTTTTTGTAGTTTTCAGCCCCATGTCCATTCTTGAGGGAAGGTTTTGTCCTATGAGGTTTTCCTTCTTTTCCTCGGTTTACATGGACAAATAAAATTTCTGAATTATGTATTTGAGGTGACTTGAGTCATTGCTGCCAAGGCCTCCTTCATTTTGTGAGATGTACTTAGTTTTTGGATTAAGGGAGGGTGTTAGAATAGTAATCCAAGCCCTTAGTACCTTATTTTAACTCCCTAGTCAATTTTATTGTTTTTATGCATTAATACACTATGGTTTTGGACTTAGGGTGCTTAGTTGGACCAATAGCTAGACAAATTGGGGCATTTACACCCACATGAGAAATCCAGCTCAGTAAATCAGCCACATATGTGCCCTCATCATTTTTGGTGCGCTCCCATTCATTGAATGTGGATAGCTTGGTTGACTAGGAGTGCTAGAGGTGGATTTTGTCCAATTTTGCGCTGATTTGGTGCATTTTATGCCACCTAGAGACTCTAAACCACCCAGATTTACACACCCACACATGCCAAGCTGTAATAATTGCCCCACATCACCTCACCCATGTCCACACATCAATTCGTCTCCATTTTGGCTGATTTGGAGCGTGATTGGCCCACCTAGGGGGGATTGATGCCAATTTGGCAATTTTCACTTGTATAGTCACATTGGGATCCCAAAGCATGACGAAACACTTCTGATGTAATATAATCCTGTTACTAACATGTTTTTATGTTTGGAAGTCAAAATATAACCTATTTATGTTCACATTGCATTTGTAAATTTCTTCTCATTTAATGGTTTTTTGTTGGTTTTGCACCAAATTCAATTTGCGAGTTTCTCTAAGGCTCCTAGATCTTCCTGTAGATCAAAATTCTCACACTTATATTTCCATACCTCTTTAGATTTCAATATTTCTCTGCTTTTGTAATGAATGGTTTTGCATAGCCTTTTTTTCTTAATACTATTTTACCTTGTTTCTGTTATAAAAAAAATTAGGTCGGGTGGTTGAGAGGAAGAATTGAAAAAAATCCACTTAGGTTCAAACATTTCTTGTTACATGTTTTCTCTTAGTGAGTTAATTGTTAATGATATTCTTTGTCAACCATGATAAATATCTCACCCTTACACGTTGGAATGTGAGGTGTTTAGATACATCATGTAGAAAACCAAAAAAAAATACATTGGATCTATTTAACTTATGATACTTCAAAGTCTTTAATTTGCATATATGTAGTATTCTATATGTTGTAATTAATTTATTGATTTTTTTCATTTTTATTTTTATTTTTTTGAATAAATATTTTATAATTATATCATTTTTTGAAGGCATTAAATAGATATGCGACAAGCTATTATTGTTTTCATAGTTACAATACATGAAATAAATTTACACTAAATTTAATGTGAGTAGTTGTGAAATAAATTGTTATATTTTTCATTGTGCCAAGATGGCGCTTTCTACNATATATATATATGTATGTATGTATGTATGTATGTATGTATGTATGTATGTATGTATGTATGTATGTATGTATGTATGTATGTATGTATGTATGTATGTAGTGGTTCATAAACCCCCCAGCAAGGATGCTACATCCACAGGAATAAGTGATAGGGGGCCCACCCGATGGGGCCTCACCCCATTCGCACTGATTACGGAGCTAACCCGATGGGTACCTCAAGTGAGACCCTTATATAGCAATGTATAGTCACCCGAGGATTTGACCCCAAGACCGGGATTTGACCCTGAGACCTTCTGCGCGCAACTTACAACGCTCGACCACTTGAGCTAACCCACCGGGCTTATATATATAATCAAGCAAGTAGGTAAGCCCGATTAATTTGAAACTAATGGGAGGAATCGATTTTTTAATGTTGTCAAGGACATTATATAAATAATATATTGTTCTTTGTCTTATTACCTATAAAATCAACTATTTTATTAATGTATGTCTCTACATATGATTGCAATGCTTTCAATTCCAAATCTCCTTAAAATACCATCTGAAATATATGAGTGTTTTATGTTCTCTAGTATAACATTTCAAGATCATATCAATTTTAATAATAAAGAATGTATTTCGACATTTATATATGGGCAAGATTGCAAACAAAATTATGTTTGAAGTTTTTACTTATTTCCACTGAAAGAAAATGAGTTCAATGAGCTCAAATGTCATAGTGAACTTAACCACCCAAAAATACCCTCATGATATTATAAAATTATAGAAAGATTGTCAAAAACATGGGAAAATGCTTATGTAATTGTGTATCTAAACATGAATCAGTACTAACATCATAGATTCATATTTGTCCAAATAAGATGTTATATCCCTTACCTTTTGAAATTGTGTTAAACCTTTCCATACTTAAAAATAAGACAATTAAATTACTCTATATTACTTTATTTTATGTAATACCCCCATTTTGACCCTTAGAATGTATTGGATTTATATGTAAATGTTGTGTATATGCGATGTATGATTTCCTAGTGTGGATATAAAGGACATGGCCCCGCTAGTGAATGCTCAGGTTTAAAGGAAAGTATTTTATATTTTTCTAGACATGTGCTAGTAAGCCATGGAAATTGTAAATTCATGTAAATATTTATAATACAATAAAAATACCAAGAGCTGGCTATGGAAGAAACTAAAATGAGGGGGGAATGTGTATCCACTAGGAAGAGGTGAGGGGTTGTGAGATTGAACCCTGTGTTGCAAAATGTCATCTTGAGAACCCATCTTGACTTTCCTTGCTGAAATTTATTTCTTTTGTAAGAAAGTAGTTGGAAAAAAAGCTCGTGCATTCATGGAGAATGGGAAAACTCAAAAATTCGCATGGTTGGGTATGGGTATGGTTAATTAACCCATAATTAATTCTTCCTCTTGGGATTTCATTATACATCCTCCCCATTCCATTGGGGAATAACCGGAGATCAATTTCCAGCTTGCCATGCATTCCCAGCAATGAAATTTGCAGAAATCACAACTTGGAAAGAACTCACATTTTGAAGTGCCCAAAACACCCAGAAATTCATGTGAGGAGTAAAATCCAATGGGGAATCCATCGATACAAACCCTGGGGTGAATTTGAGAGTAACAATAACCTGAAAATCCATAGGACAACCCATATTTACAAGCCTTGAAGTTGAATTTCGTGATTCGCGGTCATGTGGCCAAATTAGGGAAAACTGCAAGAGAATATTGTAGTGGGAAAGAGTTCATAGGTTAGAATTGCTTAATAAACCCACTCAAGGCAAGAATATATAAAGGTTTGGAAGCTTTAACCTTTCTATGCCCACCCTAAAGAGTACTGGAAGGAAGGGGCACCTGAGGAACTACGTAGCAGAGAAGGGGACCTTCCTTATGTTGGGTGTGCTAGGTATTGTGGGATCCAAGGCTGTCTGAAGCCATATTGAGATTCATGTAGCTCTATGGTTGAGCTAACTAGTTTATCTATCTCCTTCCCAGCCTCCCTACTTGTTTGAAAAACCCAGCTATGTGTTGCCTTAGCATTAGTGCTTCTGCTTATGGATGTGAGTGAGCCAGAGTAGTTCCTCCTTAGTGGATACATAGCCCAGCTCAGGGGTGGTATCTCAGCTGAAAGAATATAGTTTGGACAGAGACCTACGGTTGAGTGGAATGTTGATCTTCCATAGCCAATTTCCCTCACATGTTCAATTGAAAGATAAGTGTCCACTGTTATCTCTGATTATGCCAAATTTATGTGTTATGAATGGATGTACATTGTGTTTAATTGAATGAGATAACCCAGTATGAATTGTTCAATTAAATGCCTGTGAATAAGATGAAAATGAATTATTGGTGTACATGATTTTATTGTTATTCCTGTGATTGTTATGCAACCAAGTCCCAGAAACATCGTAAAAATAGCATAAATAGACAAGAAGAGAGTGATCCACACCTTAATAATGAATAACAGAGATAAATAGCAATCCTCTTCAAGGAAGGAACCTCCTTATACAATGTACTGAGTACACAAGACAAGACAATATGAAATGATGACTAAAATGAAAATATATCCTTCATATATATAGGAGACCAAGGTGTACAATAACAACTAATAGACCCACTAATAGACCCAAGCTGACATGAATAATATGTAATACGCCACAACATAGGGCATAATTCATCACCCTATAAGGGGGAATGTGCCCAACATTTAGGGAATAACATGATCATCCCATTTAGAAAAGAGTTGTCCTCAATGCTTGGATGTATCTGTATGAAGGACTCATCTTCTCATGTCGAATTTGTAGTTAGTAAGATCTTCCACTTGCTGAGGTACTCAATTAGTTGTTTGGTCCATGTTTCAAAGATTTGTTCGGGTTCCCATATGATTTGTGCCTCTTCAAAAATCCTTTGACGATGATGTTGAAATGTTTGTAGTTTCATCTTGTGTTTTAACATCGTTGGGATTTAGATAACTGCTTTTGGTGCTCCATGTGAGTTGCCACTGCTTGAACTATAGATTTTCCTACCGTTGCTTCAAACATCTGCTCCATTTCATTCTTCTCAGCATAGGGGTATTTGTAAGGGATGATTCTAGAAGGAACGATTCCCATATTTAAATTAATAGCATTGTCCAATTATCGAATATGTGGATGACTTATTGGAATGTCTTCAAATACCTTGGAAGTATTTTTAAGGACCCTTTGGAAATCTGGCGAAATAGGAGCCTTACATGTTTGAACATCTAGTGAGTATAACTACATAGCTACACCTTGTTTTCCTTTATTTAACAACATTGTCATACCATTATAGTTGATTACCTTGCTCGGTTTCCCTATGATACCATTTAACACAAATTCTTTTCCTTCCTAGGAAAATTTCATGAAAAGCTTCTGAAAATTAAAATCCATTATTCTCAATGATTGTAACCATTGAAATCCTAATACAACATCAACACCCCCCATTGGGATAGCAATCATGGAAATATTCAATACGCATTCCCTCATAGTAAGATTGATATTATGGAATTTCCCTGAACAATTGAAGGTTCCTCCATCTGTAATCATTACTTGAAATTTTGGTGCTGGATATACAAAGAAATTGAGATATTTTGCTACTTTAGAGTGAATAAATTATGAGTACTACCAGAATCAATCAACACTATTACCTTTTTTTTATATATATCCTTCGATCTTTAGAATTTGAGGAGTGTCAATTCCAATCAAATCATGACAAGATATGGTGGGAGTAACCACTTATAGTTCATCTCCTTGTTGTGGTTCTTATTATTTTTGTTCTTCCTATTCACATTCTATGTATAAGATTTTATTTTCTCCACACTTATGTCCCTTACTGTACTTGTTGTCACAATTAAAGCATAGACCTTTCACTCTTATTTCCTCTAGTTGTTGAGGTGCCAACCTATGTGGTTGGTTAGAAGGAACATCATTCTCTGTATGTGTTGGAAGTGGTATTTCTAGTAGTCATCGCCATATTTTTACTTTCAACCTTCCTTGCCATCATGAAATCTGTCTCTAGGGATGATGGTTCAAAGAGACGCACCTCATGTTGAATGTTATCCTTCAAGCTTCCAATAAAGATATCTAACAAATTATCTTCTGAATTATTCTTCACTCTGAGACTTAGCTGTTGAAATTGCTTGATGTGTTCTGTAACTGGACCTTTTTTCTTGAGATTTACCAACTAGCTGAAGAAGGTGTCGTTATTTATATCCCCATAATGTGAGATCAATTCTTTTGTGAATATAGACCAAGAGATAAGAGATTCATTTTTACGATCACAAATCCATTGGTACCATACAAATTGATCAAGTTCTAAATATAAGGATGCAATAGTTACCTTTTGCAAAGTTGGCACCTGGTGTAGATCAAAGAATTGCTCCATATGAAAAATACATGTGATTGGATCCTTGACATCAAACTTTCTCATGCCAATCTTGGGAATAAAGTAGTTCCTTGGACCTGAGTTGAACTCATGATGTTGTAGTGAATCATCAACTTTTTAGGACTCAAACTTCCTACTTTCTAAATGTTTTTCAATTTTATCAAGATGTGGCTGGAATAAGTCCTGTTTTTCCTCCTTATCTTGTTCTTGACTATATACATGAGGAATAAAGCTATTTTTTATATCCTTCATCAATTCCTTCAATTATTCAAGATCTTATTTTCTAGCCATCCCTTTTAGATCATCTTTACTAGCCATCCTTTTGAGATCCTCTTTGCTAGTCATCTTATTTTCCAATTTAATTAAGTCATCCATTTTCGCATTTAAGTTTAATCATATCTTCCAACTTGGACACTCTAAAAGATATGTCTTCCATTTCATCGTATGTCAAGGATAAATCCTCTGGAGGTTTGAGTGGAGTGTGATTTTTTCCACTTCCTTTTAGTGGAATTTGGAACAATAAATATATATCACACCCTAGGGTTTACCACAATTAGATCCTTTTACTCAAAACTATTCAAATTCAAAATGGCGTACCATTTTCAAACCCTGATTAGAATATTGTTGTATGGTAGACTTGTAATTGAAGTAAAATTTTAATTTCGACTCCTATGGGTATGAAACTTCATCATTTTGTACCCTCATGTTTCCTCTTTCCAATGTCGTGGGTATGACCTAATTTGGATGTGCCAAAAAAATGTTATTGCATTTCTCCCAAAACTTCTTATTTTTTTCCTATCCAGAAGAGTGAACTTGTACAATATTCCACGTGTCCAATATTTAGTTTCCATAGTTAAAAATTCTACCATAGATACCTTGGTCTGTATTCTTTCAGATGCAACTAGTCTCACTCGGTTTGGATCTCGGATGCCTCAAATATGACCATTTTCCCTAGAACACATGTTTTAGACTAGGTTGCGGACTAGTCACAAACCCTAGATTCCTCCAAAAATATAATAGATCAGGATATGAATTTCATATTAGAGATTGTTCGTCCTGTTTTAGAAGTGGGTTTTTAACCTAGACCTCTGAATCCTTGTAGAAAAGAAATTTGTAGCAAAAATTCCATGATGACTCATTTTGCAAAAGCCAATCCTGAGGAAAGAGATCTGGTACCAAATGTTATGCAACAAAGTCCCAGAAATAGCATAAAAATAGTATAAATAGACAACAAGAGAGTGATCCATGCCTTAACAATGAATAATATATATACAAATAGAAATCCTCTTTGAGGGAGAAACCTCCTTATACAATGTACTAAGTACACAAGACAAGACAAGATACAATGATGACTAAAATGAAAATATTTCCTTCATATATATAGGAGACCAAGGTGTACAATAACAACTAATAGACCCAATCTGACATGAATAATATGTAATACACCACAACATAGTGGGTAATGTGCCACCTTATAGGCGGAATATGCCCAACATTTAGGGATTAATAGTGATGGACACGCTGGTACAAACATGATGTGTGTGTGCATTGGTAGAGTTTAATTTCGTTGTGTATGTTTAATGAGAATTGCACATGCATTTAGTTGTTCATAAATTTCATAATACGACCTTGAGGGAAAAAATTAGCACCCCACATATTGTTCATGTTCCCTTCGCAGGTCATACTGATGGGAGGGGACATGACAGAGTAGTATCAAAGCAAATGATTGCAGCACTGGGACCGTTTGGGCTAGAATTCACACCTACATGCAAAAAATCAAAATTTTGTAGGAAGTGTTGATAAGTGTTTAGTGAAATTGTGGGATAAAAGATGACTAGAAATCAAATTCTTCAAATTATACATAGGAGGAAAACATTGTATAGAGCTCGTCAAGAGATTTACAGTGATACTCATTTTGTCAAAAACAAACTTCGGACGTGGAAGATATCTGCATGATGAGAAGTTAGCAGTAATATCGACACCTGCCCAACTTTTGACTCTCAACATTGGAATCAGAATTTCGAAGGGTTAGTGTTATTACTATTTGGATAATGTTGAAATTCCGACATCAATATCAACAGGTTTTTCACTGATAGATTGTCATGTTGGTGTCGAATTCTAACTCTTAACATACGGAATGTAGTCGACATAATCGAAAAGTCGAGATGGTATTGTTTGTAAGTTATTCAACAATCCCAACTTCTAACTCTCGACGTACGGAAGGTATTTAATGGAGTCGGGAAGTCGGGGTAGTCTTATTTTCATATCATTTGGTAGGGTCGACTTTCAAGTCCTAACGTATGGAAGATGGTAATCAAAGTGGGGAGGTCAGGAAGGGCTTGTGGAGGAGTTGTTTCTCATTTTCAATTTCCAACTTACAATGTATGGAATATAGAAGTCAGAGTCAAGAATGGCTTGTTTCAGGTCAATTACACATTTCTATTTCTGATTTCTTATGAGAAAAGTCGGAAGGGTTGGAAAAAATCAAGATCGACACATCGAGTCCGAAAACAAAAAGTATAAAGCCCTAAAATTGTTTCGGCTATAGAAGGAGTAGTTTAACTTAGAATTGGGTGATGCCTACAATGCTTGGATTCCATTAAAGGAGGCCATAAAAGTGACATTGAGAGGCCCAAGCTCATTTTTCTCTGATATGGTCTAATTTTTTAATTAGTCACTTTCAAATATCGGTGTCACGACGCCCAATGGGAGATAGGTTTGGGATGAAATTTGTATGGCATGTCCATGTACTAGGAATTTAGTTTAATTTGGAATCTTGGAGCCAAATCCCAAAGGGTGTGGAACTAGTGTGTGAAAGAAGACCAAAAAGCACTATTCTGAAGCACTTTCTAGGGAGTTTGAAAGGCTTGAAGGAGCTAAAAGTGACCCTAGATGTCAAAACCAAAAAAAAAAAAATTATGAACTTAACATTATACCTACTCATTAAAACAAACAACTCCTATTAGACAAAGATTTTCCAAAAATGTTTGGATTGGGAGATAGCCGATTTAGGTGAAATTTTGAAATTTGTGAAAAAGTCCAAAAGTCAAAAGTATTCAAACCCAGAATTTTATAGTGGGGGACTGGAAGATCATATCAGAGATCCAAAAGATAAGGAGTGATCCTTGTTATATGGGATAAATTCTCCAGGTAGAAAACCTTTCCCATTTCTCTCTATATTTACTTCTACAAGTAGTTGAAGTTGGCTTCTGAGGCTAATTGCAACTATGGAAAAAATGTAGAATTGGTAAAAATTCACATTTTTGAAGTAATGTAAATTTCATATACAAAGTCAGAATGGAGTAGGAGGATAGGAGTTTCAAATCTTATCCATAGGGGAAAAATGTTGCATAATCAGAATATGAATAAGGAACTATTATGTCTCAAGGATTGGGATAGAAAAGTGCATGTGACCTTGTTTGACAAACAAAAAAAATCAATTAAAGGTAGTTTCCATAATTGTATAAATGGATCAAAAGAGAATAAGGCATTAGAACCCTGTGAATTATTCCATGAGTCTAATTCTATTAAATCATAATATTTTATGTTTTTACATTCATTCCTAATATGTATAATAAATATCTCTATGATGCAAAGTCACTTGTAGTTGATAAGCTTTGAATAGTTGTAGCAAAGGACGACATGCAAAAGGAAAGAGTCTTCAAAAGAAAATGGTGAACATGAATGATGTTTGGTACCCTTATAAACATTACAAAGATTTCATAGGATAAAATATGTGAGAGGAGAATGCTGAGACTGATTCAAATGGGAGAAGAGAGCAAATCACTCCTCAAAATTTGGTTGAAACCATGATAAGCTTCAATGCAAGATTGATGAAGGATCAGGAAGAACATAACCAAATCAATTCTGTTATTTTATAGAGCCTCGTTGATATGTAGCAGAGAATAAACCTTGGGTCCAATCCAAGTAATGTGGGCCAAGAAGGATAAAATGCAGAAAACCTCTCTATAGGTCACTCTAGGAAGAGGAAATGGTTCCTCGAGAAGGGAACGTAAGGTATCTTTGTCAAGATATTCTTCTAGAAGGTCATATGACTCTAGAGGTTCTAGAAGTATCCCAAATCATACTTCCACTGGATTTGGAAGAAGAAGGAATTTTAAAAATATTCCACGAGGAGAATTTAGGAAGTCAAGGCCTCCCACATTTGATGGGGAAAGTAGGACAGTTCAAGAGGTAGAGGCATGGCTTCTTGGGATGAAGAAATATTTTAGGATCCATGATTACTTAGGAAATGAAAATGAGTGAATTTCCATTTACAATCTAAATGGAAAAGCTTCAATTTGGTGGGACCACCTCATGCAAGTAAAAGGAATCAAGGAAAGGAGGATCGGCTAGGAGCGATTTAAGAAGTATTTTAAAGAAAAATACCTATATGCTAGGTATTATGATAAAAATAGGAAGGAGTTTAATGAACTAAAGTTGGGATATAATTCTATGGAAGAAAATTTCCACAGGTTCTTGGAATTGTTAAGGTATGTGGATTACATCAAAGATGAAAGAGTAAAAATCAAGTGCTTCATTGGAAGTCTACCCCAAAATTTTAGAGATAGGATTGAGTTTGTTAATCCACCAAACCTTGATTAAGCCATTAGGCTGGCAATGCAATGCTATGAGCAAAGAAAAGGAAAATCATATATCATGTAGAAAGGAAAGTCAAAAGGGAGGTTTGATCAAAGAAGAAGTGGATTCAAGCCATCATTTAAAAATAAACCAAGAATCTTCCAACAAGGCCAACAAGCATGAAGTGGAACTAAACCAGTAGTAGCAACATAAAAAGGACCAAAGGGGGTGCTTTAGTGTTGGGGATGTGAAGAACCCAACATGCTTAAGGAATGTCCACATTGTAAATAGAACCCTCGAGGCTTGCAAAACTTAGAAGCAACAATTATAGTGGAATATATGGCAAGAGTAACTCCCAAAATTTATGCAACGTTGGATAACCATCAAGCAGACCATCAATGAGCAATAGTGGAAGTTGGAGATAAGATTGCTAAGAAATCTATTTCTATTTTGATTGATCCAAGATCTACTCATAGTTGTGTTTCTCCAAAAGTGGTTGAAAATTGTTCTCTTGGAAAGGCAAAGCATAATAAGTCATTGTTAGTTCAATTAGCCACCGGAACAAAAAGAAAAGTGAGTGAAGTAGTGATGGAATTCCCCATTGAGTTAAATTGACTCCTCACCAAAGAAAATTTAAATGTCCTTCCATTAGGGTCCTATGATGCTCTTATTGGCATGGAATGATTGGAAAAGCATAGATTCAATGTATACTATTATGAAAAAGTTATTGAATGCATTGATGAGGAAGGAAGGCCAAGATTGGTTAGAGGAATTCCCAAGCAAGTTTCAGTAAGGCGTATTTTAGTGTTACAACTAAGAAAGTTTTACAAGAATGGATGTCAACTAGCTTCAGCTCATATATCATATTCTTTAGTGGACAAAGATCCAAATATAGAAGATTATCCATTGTTGCAAGAATTCAAATATATGTTTCCTGATGAAGCATCGGGACTGCCACCAAAACGAGACATTGATTTTACAATTGATCTTATGCTAGTGCCAGTGCCAATTTTCAAATCTCCTTATAGAATTATCATGCCATAATTGGCAAAGTTAAAGATGCGTCTACATGAATTAATGGACAAAAAGTATATAAGATGAAGTGTATCTCCTTAGGGAGCACTGATGTTATTTTTCAAGAAGAAGGATGGAACTTTAAGGATGCGTATTAATTACAGACAACTAAATAAAATGCCAATCAAGAATAAGTACCCATTGCCCAAAATTGATGATTTGTTTAATCAGATGAAGACACCAAAGTGTTTTCAAAAATTGACTTGAGGTCCAGTTATCATAAGGTGAGTATAAAATAAAAAGGCATCCACAAGACAACTTTTCAAACAATATATGGCTATTATGAGTTCATGGTGGTTCCATTTGATCTTACCAATGCATCCACCACATTCATGTGCCTCATGAATAGTGTTTTTAGCAAGTCTTTAGACAAATTTGTGTTAGTGGTCTTGGATGACATTCTTGTTTATTCAAGGAATGAAGAAGAGCATGAGGAACATCTAAGAATGGTGTTGCAAGTTATTAGAGAGCACCAATTGTATGCAAAGCTAAGAAAGTGTGGGTTTTTTTCAAGGAAAGGTACAATATTTGTTAGATGTTATCTCAGAAGAAGGAATTGTAGTAGATCCAGAAAAGATTGAAGCCATAATGGATTGGCCTACTCCAAAGATGTTATCTCAGAAGAAGGAATTGTAGTAGATCCATAAAAGATTGAAGCCATAATGGATTGGCCTACTCCAAAGATGTTACCGATGTTAGATCTTTTATGGGTGTTGCAGGCTACTATAGAAGGTTCATTGAAGGATTCTCCAATATCGCTCATCTGATTACATCACTACAAAGGAAGAATGTAAAGTTTGTATGGTTTGAAAAATGTGAAGAAAGATTTCAGTAGTTGAAGAAGTTACTTACTAGTGCTCCAATTTTGAATATTGCATATCTAAAGAAGGATTTTGTAGTGTGCACCTATGCTTAGATTAAAGGATTAGGTGGAGTCCTTATGCAAGAAGGATTTGTGATTTGTGATAAGTCAAGAAAATTAAAAGAGCATGAGAAGAATTATGCAACTCATGATTTATAATTAGAAACCATATTACATGATCTCAAGATGTGGAGACATTGCATGTTGGGGAGAAGATTCGAGCTTAGAACATACCACATGAGCTTAAAGTATTTGTTTAATCAACCAAGCTTGGATACTAGGAAAGCTAGATGGCTAGAATTTCTATGTGAATTTGATTTTGAAATCAAGCATGTAAAAGGGAAAGATAATAAGGTTACAGACTCCCTTAGCAAAAAAAATCATGCAGTAGCATTAAGCAGATGCAAATCATATTTGAGTCCAAGAGTTCTTGAAGCCCATAATAGCGATGAAACTTACCTTCAAGTTAAAGAAAAATTGCAGCAGGGAAAATTAGATGAAAAGTATGAAGGATACCAGCTCAGAGAAGATGATCTTCTTATTTATAAAGGTGGATTGTACATTATGAATTGTGTAAATTTAAAGAAGTTGGTAAGATGAAATTCATCAAATTCCATACTCTATACATCCAGGATATCTAAAGACAATAACAACAGCAAGAAAGAAATATTTTTGGCATGGAATGAAGAAGGATATAGTAGAGTACATTTCTCAGTGTCAAAAATTCCAACAACTCAAGGTAGAGCATCAACACCAAGCAAGACTATTGAATCCTTTTCCCATTCCAAAATGGAAGTGGGAGATAATTTCTATGGACTTTATAACAGGTTTGCCAATGAAAGTGAGGAAGCATGATTCAATCGTGGTTATTCTGAACAAACTATCAAAGGGAGCTCATTTTATTCCAGTCAAGTCCACTCATAAAGCAAGTGACATAGCGAAGAGTTTTATGAAGGAAATATTTAGATTGCATGGGTTTCCCAAGGCAATAATTTCATATAGGGATAAAAAGTTCACATACAAATTTTGGAAAGTGTTATTTCAAGAGTTGGGAACATAATTGAATTTTAGCACATCATATTATCCTCAAACAGATGGTCAAAATGAGAGGGTGAATTAATTTCTTGAGGACATGTTGAGAATGTATGTGATAGATAAACCCTCCAAGTGGGAGTATTACATACACTTGGTAGAATTCGCATACAACCATAGGCATCAAGCATAATTGTGGATGATTCCATTTGAAGCATTGTATGCCAATGGATGCAAAACTTTAGTGAATTGGGATAGTCCAGTTAATAAGATAGTTCTTAGGCCATAAATGCTCAAGGAAATGGAACAAGAAATTGTCAAGATCACACAGAATTTAAAGGCAGCCCGGGATATGCATAAGAGTTATGCAGATTTGAAAAGAGTGCACAAGGAATTTAAAAATGGGCCCTCATGTTTATTTAAGAGTAAATACAAGGAACAGTTCCCTAAAGTTGAGAAGTTGTGCCAAGATGGAACCAAGATATTCTGTTCCATTTGAAGTCCTTGATAGGATAGGACTAATTGTATATATGATTGCATTGCTTGCTAACATGAGAGCTCATAATGTTTTCCATGTTTCTTTTCTTAAGAAGTATGTACATGATCCTAATCACATAATTGATTGGAATATGATATAGGTGGAATGTAAGGGACGGTTCCAATTGGAGCCAAGGCACATCCTCGACAAGAAGGTGACATTGCTCCGAAACCGAGCCATTGGACATGTAAAGGTGCAATGGAATCACCTTGGTTTCAATGAGGCTACATGGGAGTTGGAGGATTCCATGAAAGAGGCATACCCATTTTTGTTTAAGTTTTGAGAACATCGAGGATGGTATTGTTCTAAGGGAGAGGAATGTAATGTCCCCCCCACTATGCTTAAGGTACCTCACCAGTATCACCCAAGGATGGCCCATCATGCTTTCACTAATTAATTCTCATTATGACCCTTAAAATGTATTGGATTTACATGTAAATGTTTTGTATATGTGATGTATGTTTTTTTAGTGTGGATATCAAGTCCAAGGCCCCACTGTTGAATGCTTGAGTTTAAACGAAAGTATTTTCTATTTTGCTAGCCATGTGTTATTAAGCCATGGAAATTGTAAAATCATGTAAATATTTATAATGCAATAAAAATACCAAGAGTTGGATATGGAAGAAACTAAAATGAGGGGCCATGTGCATCCACTACAGAGGGGTGAGGATTTGTGGGATTGAACTTTGTGTTTCCAAATGTAATCTTGAGAACCCATCTTGACTTTCCTTACTAACATTTATTTCTATTGTAAGAAAGTAGTTGAAAAAATAGCTCATGCATTCATGGACAATGGGAAAACTCAGAAATTCGTATGGTTGGGTATGGGCATGGTTACTTGAACCATAAGTCATTATTCCTCATGGTAATTTGTTATCCATCCTCTCCATTCTATTGGGAAACAATGGAAGATCAATATCTAGCTTGTCATGCACTCCCAGCAATGAAATTTGCAGAAATCACAATTTGGAAAGAACCCACGTTTTGAAGTGTAAAAAAAGCCCAGAAATTCATGTGCGGAGTGAAATCCAATAGGGAATCCATATAAAAAAACCTTGGGGTGAATTTTAGAGTATAAATAACCCAAAAATCCATATGAAGACCCAAATTACAAGCCTTGAAGTTGAATTTCATGATTCACATACATGTGGCCAAACTGGGGAAAAATCCAAGAGCCGATTGCAGTGGGTGAGAGTTTAGAGGTTGGAATTGTTTGATAAACCCAGTGAAGGAAAGAGCCTATAAATATTTGGAAGCTTGTACCTTTCTATGCCCACCCTGAAGAGGATTGGAGGGAAGGGGCACCTGAGGGACTGCATAGCAGAGAAGGGGACCTTCCTTGTGTTGGGTGTGGTAGGTATTGTAGGTGACAAGGATGTCTAAAGCCATATTGAGATTCATGTAGCTCTGTGGTTGATCTCATTGGCTTAGATATCTCCTTCCCTACCTCCCTACTTGCTTCACAAACCCAATTGTGTGTTGGATTATCATGAGTGCTCCATTCAAGACAATCATTATCAACAACGAGTACCAAATGTGGCCTTCTGACAACTATTTAATGAAATATATGGGTTGACTCATATAACTAGCTGACTCGGAAATCAATAGAAACTTAACTTGGAACATTCAAATGGTAATCTCCAATAGTGTTATTTTCTCCATCAACACATGGAAAGATATATGTTCATCTATTTACACATATAATAAAGAGGAATACAAGAAAAGCGTGCTAAATTTGATGGTGAAGAATATAAAGTCGGTTCAAGAAAGAATGGATTTTGAAAATGCATCAAGAGACCAACTTCTGGAGTAGCAATTCAAAAATGATAGGCAAACATTTTGCACTGAAACAAAGAAAAATTTACCCCAAAAAAGAATATTAAAAAGACCTATGTATATTGAAAGCTACTGAATTGAAAGGGTAAATTTTTCTTTTTCTAGGGAAGCACACTTAGCATTTTCAAGTGAAGAAGCAAATCCAGTATAAAATGTATGATCGTTGAGATGGACCCAAATAAAAAAGACTTAGATGACCTAATTTCAATTCCAACTCCATACATTGCATTCTCGCCTCCTTCCCCAAGACCTTTAACTTAATGTGATGCGACCATGAGGTAGAATATTTGAAAATAGTTGCATTTCTAAAATCTAGTGAGTTGTTGGTTTTTGTCCTTGACAAAGTACATGATGACCTGAAGTTGTACCTGTCCCCAATGCTAGGGTCAATTTTAAATTCACCTAATAAGAAATTTAGCAAGGGTTTTGATTTGGTAGATTTTGACGAAGATAGCAGATTCATGGCATTGTATGATGCTCAACATTCGAATGTGAGAATACACAGGTTTGATAAATCATTTCAGCATATAGATTGCATGGGTATTCATATAACGCTTGATTTATTTTCTGGAATTACAAATTAAAAATGGATGCAGTGTATCCCGGGGAAAGTTGAATTGCTTTTAATTTATTATACAAATAGGTCGGGGTAGTAGAACTCCATCATCCCCCATTAATGAATCCAAAGCATATAACTCTCTCATTTCAGGGGATGGTTCCTTTCTTTTTGTTTTTTAGGTATATGTGAAGTTTTCATATCACAAAGAGGAATCTGTGTCTACTCAAGAAACTGCTCCAAAAAGCACACCCACATCATATTTCGAGCTCAAAGTTTAGAGTTTAGGCGATGCCATGTCTTTCTTGAAGTACATTTTCTTGGATATAAATTGAAGATGGAATCCAAGATAATTTCCAAGTGAATCTTGTATGTTATGGTGTTCAAATTCACCTTGTTGAGTACTCCAATGTTATGCCTAGTAATATTTCTTCTAATATATTGATATAGTTTCAGCGACGAAAAGTCTGGAGATTCAAGAATTAGCAAAACACAAGTTGAATCTAAAAGAAGAGTCTAAGACTTGTGCTACAATAGATTACATCTTATCAGATTTTTAATAAGTTTGCACTCAATCGCAGGTATGAGGGATCTTAACTTCCATATTTTGGTAAAGTCAAGACATACTCTTAAAGAATACAGTTGAAAAATAAAATGTGAAGAATACATAAAGCTTTTTACTGAGCTATTAGAGAAAGAAAAGGGAAAGTATTTTTCAAATTTGAGGATTCAGTCATATGTTCACATGTCTCAAAGGATAGAAANCCCCCCCTCCCCCGAGTAAATCTATTCAATATCCTAGTAGGACTTGTGCAACAAAATGTAAATTATTCAAACAACTATGTCTCTTACTAGAATTGATAACACCAAAAAAATTGTGGTCTCCGGTAATATTCTACACTTTTTAGACCTCTCAAATTCTCGTTTTTCCATTTTTGCATGGAGATTTACAATTTTGAAGAAGAAATGGTGAAGGGCTATAGATTTTCCCTTAAAACGATTTATGGTCCATTCTTTCCCTTCTACAGCTAGATTTCTATCCATGGCAGGCCCAACTAAGAAAAATCCCCATTTCCCAATCTCATTTTTTTAAGTTGTCATTTTCATCTTAGAGATTCAATCATGTGACATCAATACAAGAGCGACAGATGTATTTCCTACTGTAGAGTTGGATCTGATCATTTTTTTCCATTTGTATTTGCAGATTTAGCAGAGATGGTGGAGGTTGAATCCAAGAATGCCCTGTGTGAGGATGTGGAGAAGCATGGTGCTGGTATCTATCTGGTGGGAATCCATGGCTATGGTGCAATCAAGAGGTATATTATTATTAATTCATCATCTTTAATTGTACTCATTAAAACCACATTTGTGTGTATTTACTACTACATAGTGATGGTTGGGGATTCTGAGGTTGAGGTTGTGTGTACATGTCATGGTGTGCAAGGTATTTTGGAGAGTTTCAACTATTACTATGCTCATTGTGCTTAGTGAACAATTATGATTATCAAGAAGCCTGAGCATTGATCATATTAATATGAAATGCAATTTTTACCATGCATCATGTTGTGATGAGTCTCCCTTTGTTATCATATTATGATTGTCAAATTTCACTATGGCATATCTCACCACATTACCCCACACACATAGTTTTATGGAGATGTATAACTGGTATTAGAACTAGGGATTCCCAACTGGAAAACAGTTGTATGAGAATCCATTTGGCACTCGTCATAATACCACTGTGGTGCGAAAGAAATATTCAATGTTTCCATCAATTAATTGTTTGGTTGCCAATGAGCATCAAGCATCATTGCGGATGATTCCATTTGAAGCATTGTATGCCATTGGATGCATAACTTTAGTGAATTGGGATATTCCAGTGACTAAGATAGTGCTTAGGCCAAAAATGCTCAAGTAAATCGAACAAGAAATGGTTAAGATCACACAGAATTTAAAAGGTAGCCCGGGATAGGCATAAGAGTTATGCAGATTTCAAAAGAGTGCACAAGGAATTTAAAATTTGGGATGATGTTTATTTAAGAGTAAATCCAAGGAAGAGTTCCCTAAAGTTGAGAAGTTTTGCAAAGATGGAACCAAGATATTGTGGGCCATTTGAATTCCTTGATAGGATAGGACTAATTGTATATATGATTGCATTGCTTGCTAACATGAGAGCTCATAATGTTTTTTATGTTTCTTTGCTTAAGAAGTATGTACATGATCCTAATCACATAATTGATTGGAATGTGATATATGTGGAACCTAAGGGATAGTTCCAATTGGATCCTATGCACATCCTTCATAAGAAGGTGACATTGCTCTGAAACTGAGCCATCGGATAGGTAAAGGTGCAATGGAATCACCTTGGTCTCGATGAGGCTACATGGAAGTTGGAGGATTCCATGAAAGAGGCATACCCATTTTTGTTCAAGTTTTGAGAACACTGAGGACTATGTTGTCCTAAGGGGGAGAGGAATTTAATATCCCCCCCACTACGCTTAAGGTACCTTACCAGTATCACCCAAGGAAGGCCCAACACGCTTTCACTAATTAATTCTCATTATGACCCTTAAAATGTCTTAGCTTTACATGTAAATGTTGTGAATATGTGATGTATGATTTTTTAGTGTGGAGATCACGTCCAAGGCCTCACTATTGAATGCTCGAGTTTAAAGGAAATTATTTTCTATTTTTCTATCCGTGTTATTAAGCCATGGAAATTGTAAAATCATGTAAATATTTATAATGCAATAAAAATACCAAGAGTTGGTTATGGAAGAAACTAAAATGAGGGGCCATGTGCATCCACTAGGGAGGGGTGAGGATTTGTGGTATTGAAACTTGTGTTTCCAAATGTAATCTTGAGAACCCATCTTGAATTTCCTTACTGACATTTATTTATGTTGTAAGAAAGTAGTTGAAAAATTAGCTCATGCATTCATGGAGAATGGGAAAACTCAGAAATTCGTATGGTTGGGTATGGGCATGGCTACTTGACCCATAAGTCATTATTCCTCATGGTAATTTGTTGTCCATCCTCCCCATTCTATTAGGGAACAATAGAATATCAATTTCTAGCTTGGCATGCACTGCCAGCAGTGAAATTTGTAGAAATCGCAATTTGGAAAGAACCCGCGTTTTGAAGTGCCAAAAATGCCCAGAAATTCATGTTCAAAGTTAAATCCAATGGGGAATCCACATGTAAAAATATTGGGGCGAATTTGAGAGTAGAAATAGCCCAAAAATACATAGGAATACCCAAATTTACAAGCCTGGAAGTTTAATTTAGTTATTCATAGTCATGTGGCCAAATTGGGGGAAAATCCAAGAGTCGATTGCAGTGGGTGAGAGTTCAGAGGTTGGAATTACTTGATAAACCCAGTGAAGGAAAGAACCTCTAAATGTTTTGAAACTTGGACCTTTCTATGCCCACCCTAAAGAGCATTGGAGGGAAGGGGCACTTGAGGGACTGCATAGAAGAGAAGGGGACGTTGCTTGTGTTGGGTGTGGTAGGTATTGTGGGTGCCAAGGCTGTCTAAAGCCATATTGAGATTCATGTACCTCTGTGGTTGATATCACTAGCTTATATATATCCTTCCCTACCTACCTACTTGCTTGACAAACCCAGTTGTGTGTTGGATTAGCACGAGTGCTTGAATCAGGACTATTGTTATCAACAACCAGTACCAAATGTGGCCTTGTGACAACTATTTGATGAAATATATGGGTTGAATCATATAACCAGCTGACTCAAAAATCAATAGAAACCTATCTTGGAACATTCCAATAGTAATCTCCAGTAGTTCTCTTTTCGACATCAACACATGGAAAGAGGTATGTTCAACTAATACATGTTTCATATGCTTAGCTAATACATCAGTATTTCATTTCATTTTCATAACAAAAGCATATAAGTAGGATCACTGAAAGAAATGGTATCACAAGAACAACAGAGATTTATCTTGGGAAAACCCTAAAGGGAAAAACCCAGCAAAAGCTTCCTCAATATAGGTGCCCCAAAAAGGTAAAAGATAAAACCAGCAAGGAGATCAAAGCATGATCCTCCTCCTTCTCCAGCTACTTCTCTCCTCCACAAGTGTGCTACTCCAGTGAGTGTGTGTATCTCAAATGAGGAGCACTACACCTCTATTTATATTCATCCATTCACTTAAGTTAACTCATTTGACATGTAGGCTCGAGTTAAATCATGTAGGCTCGAGTTACATATGTAGGCTCAAGTAACCACACTGGGGTGCTGATGACCCACCTTTACAATTAGAGGGGACTACCTCATGACTCTTATTAGTTCTTCCGATTAGGAGCATTGAGGTACAATGTAATACAAGTGGTTCTCTCGGTAGGACCATCGGGGACCACAAAAAGATACATATAGAATATTCTTCGAAGTTACAATATTTCAACAGAGCTGACTCAAAAATCAATAGAAACCTAGCTTGGAACATTCCAATAGTAATCTCCAGTAGTGCTCTTTTCGACATCAACACATGGAAAGAGGTATGTTCATCTATTTGCACATATAGGAAAGAGGAATACGAGAAAAACATGCAAAACTTGATGGTGAAGAATATAAAGTCGATTCACGAAAGAATTGATTTTCAAAATGCAGCAAGAGACCAACTTCTGGAGTAGAAACTCAAAAATGATAGGCAAACATTTTGCACTAAAACAAAGAAAAATTTATCCCAAAAAAGAATATTAAAAAGACGTATGTATATTGAAAGCTAACGAATTAAAAGGGTAAATCTTTCTTTTTATAAGGCTGCACACTTAGCATTTTCAAGTGAAGAAGCAAAGCCAGTATAAAATGGATGATTGTTGATATGGCCCCAAATAAAAAAGATAGATGACCTGAATTCCAATTCCAACTCCATACATTGCATTATCGCCTCCTGATCCAAGACCTTTAACTTAATACGTTGCGACCATTGTTATAGCTTATTTGACCACTCCAAGTGAATCACACTTGTATGGCCTTCCCCTATCCCTCTATAGACTCCTTAGACCCCTTGGAACATTTTTTGTCCTTTGATGTTTCCTTGACCATCCCTAAAAGCATGTGAAAATTAATACTCGTGACTTTTAAACCTATAATCGCGTATATACGCGGGTTTGACCCCTAAAACCGCATACATCGGGATGTGTGCATAATCCAAATCCTTTTGGAGTTTTCCTTGACATGGATCCAACTCACTTGATTCCTGGCCTTCTCTATGCCTTGAGATCACTCAGATTCAACCTTTCATTACCCTTTTGAAAAGCTATATAAGGAACTCTTTGGTACATTGAAGGCATAAGAGAGAATTGAGAGCAAAGAAACTATAGTCCATTGTTGCCGGAACTTGTGCTTGAGTCTGCATCCCTTTGTCCCTTGGAGCACTTTTGTGTTCTTCCCAAGCTTTCCTTTTGCTTGTGAGCTTGCTATAGAGAGATGGAGGATTGAGGTGGTGGAGGCCCAAGTGGGGGATTTAGTTTCTTCGATTTGCAGACGTGCTGACAGAGGTTGTATCCATTGTAATCTCTGATTTTATATTAATAGAAATATATTTTCCTATCCAATAATGTATGTTTGAATGAATATTTTATCCATGGATGTTTTCAAATGCTTATACATTGTTGATTATATATGCTAGAATAGATCTAACACCAACATATATAGTATGCTTGTCTTGTTTACTTATTGTTGAGGAAGTGATTTATCAATTCAAGATGAAGTTGGAGAGCTCAACGGGAATCTACTTCAACCATCTGGAATAAGGTACGAGGTCTGATCCTTTAGTGTTAGATATTTAATTTCTATTGCATATTGGAAAGGATTGATTTATGGATTCAAGCGGTCTGTTGTGGTATCCCAAGCCATAGGAATTTCTCTCCGTAACAGAATTAGCGACTCCACTGGGGAGTTCCTAGTAGTTGTCCTTTGGGGGTTTTCTATCGACATTCAATGACTTTGAATTTCTCTTTTTCTCTTGTTTTTGTGTCAGGTCTAGGGGCATGTTTGCCTGGTAGTGTCTGATTGGTGTGAAGTTTGTCTCAGCTTGTCTATTTGCCTTTATTTTTATGCACCTTTCTTCCTGTACGCAAGTTTTGAACTCACGGTCGCATATATACGCAGGTTTCACTGCTATTTCCGCGTACACATGCGGGTTTACTGCGAACAGTCATGTATGCCCTTAATTTTTCCTTTTAGAGGAAGTTGAATGGTTGCTCGGTGAATTTTGATGATTGCTAAGTCTCCTTTGATTCTGCCAGAGTCTGTATACACCTCTGTTTCTGACCAGAGACATTTTTTTAGGGTAAATTTCTTCTTTTTTTTAAGAATGTTCTTGTCATTGCATTTTCAATTTTTTGTTTTGGGATTAGTGCATTAGACTTCTTTTACCTTAGTGCTTTACATGAGTGATGCTTGAGTGTGCTTGCAGAGTCTGGGGGTTGTAGAATCATTCTTTTGCTTTTATATCTCATTTTTATTTCAAAAAATCCAAAAATATTTACTTATCATCATGCATTGCATTTTGCATTTTGCATAGTACTTGCACTAGATTTGCTTTGGAGTATTAGTCAGGATTTCATATAGGAAAGCTTGCATTTATCATTTGAAGAAAATTGTGCATTTCACGTAGTAGCATACCCAGTTTTTCATAGACACAATGCATTTGCATTGATTGTTAGGTGTGCATTTTACTTCATGTTGTGTCATAACGCCATTAGTTGCACAACCATATACCTCTTTTGAGTAATAAATCCAATTAAAATCAACGCTTAATTAAAATGAACTACACTATTTTATTTGATAGGGTTCACCAACAAATTTAGGTTTTAGGGTCTTGGAATAGTTCATTGTGAGTTAATTCTCCAAGACCACTAAACAACAACATGTATGTCTCTATCTAGGTGAGTGTGTGAAATTCCTTGGTATAACCAGTGTTTCTCAGGATCCTCCTCTCAAAAGGGAGTTAAGCACGACGCAGTGTGAGCGGTTATTGATTGGGATGACCCCTAGTCATAACTAAGTAGCACTGGAGATATTTCCAGGATTGTATTCGTATCTAGGGGCTCTTTCGAGAGTTTCAGGATTTGCTACCCTGCCCATACAATCAATCCCGCCTACGACTATTCGCCTGAGCATTGATTATATTGAGGTGACCTTAGTGACCTTACCTAGGATATAGAGGGGGTACTTTGTAGGGGTTATTCTACGGGTGTCCCGGCCAGGTTGGGGTCGGACAGCACAATTGCTTTATGCATTGAAGCTGAGGGCCACAATAATTGGTTACGTACCTCTACTTGTTGTGTATGGGAGTCTCAAGCCTCTCCTAGGCAAGACATACCTGCTTCATTCGGGAGCTCACTTATTCTACCATTGATTGCTTGTGTTTGGCTTTAGATTTTCTTGGTGATTGCTCTGTGCACGATAGCTTGCCTAGGGTTTGTGTAGATAGAGAGTATTTGATATTTTTTGAGTCATTGTGGATTCGTGTGTGGCTCCTCGCCATTCTCGTCGTTTAGTAGGACTTCCACCTTCTACATCTCCTCCTCCTTTGGGAGAGAGAAATAGATAGTCCAGGTAGACTACTTCGCACATTGATTCACACATTATGGGAGACCATATAGAAGGTATTCCTGAACCACCTTCTCCCATTCAGGTGGAAGATGGGGAGTTTACTCCTAACTATGATCCTTCACCCGATTTGACTGAGTTAGGTCCTGTGATTTCTGAGATAGGAACCTTTCATGATAGACCTACTTACTCTAGGGTGGATTCCCCATTGACACCTCGCCAGTATGGAATGTTGGAGGATGACGAGACTCATTTTGAACCCACGAGCACTAGTTATGGTAGTTATGGTATGTCTGGTTTTCCCACACATGATTTGGCATTTCATGTCAAATCTGAGTTCGAGCCTAACACTATGTCTGGAGGCACTCTCATTCCTTACCATGTGGAGAGGTTTGGGAGCACTAGTCACATTGCACCTTCCATCCCGGTGGTGGAAGTTACATCACATATTCCTCCTAGGTCTAGGGTTAGTGATCCTATTAGGATACCAAATTCGAGACGAGTGACTATAGGGAATAGCACGTACATAATTACATAGATCCCTTCATCCTCTGTCCCTAGTTCTTCGAATGTTCACCCTCCACCTCATTCACGTGGTCCTTCAGGCTGGAACGTTGCTACGAGTCATGTCCGTGTTGTGGTAACTAGACCAGTTGTGTCTCAGGTACATGCACCGCCCGTTGTTTCGGGAGGTCGTGGTCATACTTCTAGAGATCACATTCCTACTTCTGGAATGTATATTCCTACTTCCAGAGCATATATTCATACTTATGGAGTGTCTCATGGGACATCTCATGCGATGACTTATGGACCCTATTATGGGACGCAGTATGGATAGGGTTCTTCACCTTATGGGGGTGGGTATCAAAAACCTACTTACCCTCCAAATCACGGCTTTGTAGCTCCAAATAGTCAATGTACACCACACTATGGTGCTTCCATGCCACCCTATACAGGTCAAACGGGAGGAGGGCACTATGGCCAAGGCCATGGTGGTAATCAGACCTATGTGAATCAGAACTATTAGGGAGCGGTCCATTGACCTCATCATCCTAGGCTCCCTTTCCTTGCAATGTTCAATCTTCCTGACTTGTCAAGATTGATGAACGATCATGTAGCTCATGACTCGGCTTGGCCGACTTTCCCTACTAAGCTTCCCTCAGACATACCCAAATTCAAGGGCAAACCAAGAGAGGATCCGAGCGAACATGTTACTACCTTCCACCTATGGTGCTCTTCGAATTCCTTACACCAGGACTCCATCATTTTAAGGCTATTTCAACGCACCCTTACAGGGCCTGCCGTGAAATGGTATATAGAGCTACCTAGGGGGGCATTCGCTTTGTTCGATGACCTAGCGGTGACTTTTCTTAACCACTTCCAACTACCAGTGCGTTATGATGTTGGTACTGAACACTTGTCGACATTTCGGCAAGATAAAGCCACACATATCTCGGATCATATCCAAGAGTGGCATAGACGGAAGAGGTTAATTAAAGCCTTTATACCGCCAGAATTCCTCCTCGAATGGTTCCTTAAGTTGTTATTGCCATATATCGCGAAGGATGTTTCTACATCCGGAGTACAAAATGAGGAACAAGCAATTTTTAGGGCGCAAGAACTGGATTTGATTTATGCTCAGTCCGGTTTGTTATATGAGATCATTCCCAATGCTCCGCGTTCTAGTTTCGATCCCAAAGTTAAACCTGGACCACATGCCGATGGCATTGTTGGTTGTGCGAGTGCTAAACCTGTGGATTCGGTTGCAAAACAAGTTAGTTAATTGTCAATCAACCAATATGCTTTGGGACAAGCCATCGCTTCGTCTCAACCCGCCCAAACGACGAGTGTGCTTTCGGTGCAATCGTCGGACCAGAAGGGTAACTAGCAGCCCAGACGGAATAAAAAGAAGGGTAAGAATAATCGTAACGGTGGGAATAGGAATGAGAATGCTAATAATAATGACAAGAATGCCCATAATGCTAGGGGGGACAAGCAAGCTAAATGTAAGGCTAAATTCCCTTGCAAGTTGTGTAAGGGCGATCACCTCACTTACTTGTGCCCTCGTATCGATGAAGCCTCGAGATTCTTGGCACAGGGACAGCTGTGCTGACGAACCCTTTACCTCACAATCAAAATATGAACTTGAGGACCCATGATCAGTCTGGTGGTGATCAAGATCCGTCGGAGGGTAGTGGTCGTGGTTTCATTAACATGGTACGTGCTGCAAAAGTTGTGACCTATGAAAAAGACTATGGTTTGTCACAACCCATCCCAGGAAAGGAACCTGATCCACCAGGGACTCCTTTGCATATTGAGAAACCTGTGGATAAACTTGAAGCTGCACCTCGCATTCCTAAGGGAGTCCTTAAGCATTCGGGGCACAATCCTAATGCCCAAGCCACCCAAAACTATTCAGTTGTCGAGAATTTGGGCCACACTCCTTGTGCGATGTCTGCACTAGAAGTGCTTCAGAGTTGTCCTTCGCAAAGGAAGGCTTTGCTTTTTGCCCTTGGTGTGAATGATGATAATTGTTCCTCTGTGATTAAATTTGAAACCGCAGGACTTCAGCCTCACTTGCCTTACTATGTGTCTCTTTTGATTCGCGTAGAATGTCTTAACATGACCGTCAAGCGCACTATGATTGACGAAGGCCCTGCTGATTTTGTGATGTCTTTATCATGTTGGAAGGGTTTAGGTTCCCCTGAGCTGTCTAAATTAGTGACCATGTTAACTGCGTTCAATGGGAGATTGTTTAGGCTGCACGGGATCCTTCCTTCCCTTAAGGTCCGTTTGGGAGGGAAGACTGTTGCGATAGAGGTCGAGGTGGTTGATGCACCCCTTGACTACAATCTCTTGCTGGGTAGGAATTGGATGTATAGTATGCAAGCCGTAGCTTCTTCCCTATTTCACATTGTATGCTTTCCATTTAATGGGAAGATAGTCACGATTGATCAAACTTCATTCAAGAATTCGTCTATTACCGCATCTTCAGGAGCTTCAATCCCAATCGTTGAGCACTCTCAATCGGCAACTGGGAGTGTGGGTGTAGGCATGTACCCATCCCTCACGGAAAGCTTTACTTGTCCTGCACCAATCCTTATGATAGGGTCTAATTCCCGTGAGGCTTCGACATCTATGAGATTGGTGTCTTTTCGCATGAGTCATATGGAAGATCCTTGGATTATTCCTACACCGAGTACTCCGAGTGAGCCCATCGTGATGGAGGTGTTGTTGCTTGCAACTATGGTAGCTTATCAAGCTAATATTGAGAGTATTGTAGAGCCTAGTCTTTCCTCTTCGCAGACGGAGGAGGAGGACCCTTATGTGCTATCGGAATGGGCAGTGCAATCTTCTCATGCACACGACTACCTTGATAGTTTTTTCCCTTCAGATGAAGAGATTATTGAGGCTATGTTGGGAGTTGAGCCACCATGGGAAGAAATACATCATAGATCTTACTTTCTTCCCGAGCTTGACCGCTTGGAGCGTGAGGACTTTAGGGAGGTTCTTAGTGAGAGAATTGGTAGTCCTATGCTTCCATTAAGCTCTTGTGGTCCGATGGCTGATGGAAACATGGCAAACATATCTTCAACGATTACTATCAATATCTCTCGCAATCCTGGCAGGATGGAGAATGTCTATATTGGGGCAGAATGTTCCCATGCTGAGATTCAAGAATACACCAAGCTGTTTAAAGAATTCTGTGATATCTTTGCTTGGTCTTACGATGAAATGCCAGGTATCGACCCTCGTATTGTCGAACATGAGATTAAGACTTATCCTAACGCTAAGCCTGTTCAGCAACGTTTGCATGCAGTGAATCCTAGGAAAGCACCCGCTATTAAGGCAGAGATAGAGAAACTATGGAAAGTCGGTTTTATCTATCCCATTCCCTTGACGGAGTGGGTTTCAAACCCCGTTCCAATGGATAAGAAGCAGGGAGAGATCCGCATATGTACTGATTTCCGTGATTTGAATCGTGCCTGTCCTAAGGACAATTTCCCCACACCATTTATTGATCAGATTTTGGATAAGTGTGCGGGTAGAGAGGTTTTTTCCTTCATGGATGGCTTTTCCGGATATAATCAGATACAAATTAAACCTGAGGACCAACATAAGACTACATTTATTTGTCCTTGGGGAACTTTTGCATATCAAAAAAATGCCTTTTGGCCTTAAGAACGCCGGAGCTACTTTTCAGCGGGCCATGACCTTGATCTTCCATGATCTCAAATTGATTATCAAATTATTTTTGGATGACCTTGCTGCTCATTCTTGTATGAGAATGCATCATTCCTATCATTTGAGATTGGTATTCGAAAGATGCCACCATTATTTGGTCAGGTTAAATCCTCACAAGTGCATATTTTGTGTGAAGTCAGGTCGCTTGTTAGGATTCATCGTGTCTAAATAGGGTATAAGAATCGACCCTTTGAAGGTAGAGGCAATACTTCAGTTGTCTCCCTTGAAAAATATTCATCATCTTTAATGTTTGCAAGGCATGGCAAACTTCTTATGGAGATTTGTTGTCAATTTTGCCAATTTGACTAGAGGCTTCATGCGTCTTTTGAAGAAGGACACCCCCTTTTGTTGGGATGAGCGAGCCCAGGAGTCCTTTGATGCGCTCAAGCGAGCCCTAGCATTGGCCCCAGTGATTAGTCCCCCAGACTATAGCCATGATTTTCTACTTTATGTGGCCGCCTCCATGGAGACAATTGGTATGGTTTTGGTTCAAGAGGATGAGGAGCTCCAAGAGCATGTCATATACTATCTAAGCTAGAATCTTATTGACGCGGAGATTCGCTATTCTCATGTTGAGAATCTTGCCTTAGCTACTGTACATGCAGTTCAATGGTTGAGACATTATATTCTCCTTCGCCAGACCTTGGTTGTAGCCCATGTCAATCTGTTTCAATTTGTCCTCACTCGAAGGATGATTGGGGGAAAATATAATAAATGGATTTTCATCCTGCAAGAGTTCGATCTCGAGTTTGTTTCGGCAAAATTGAAGAAATCGTTAATTTTTGCAGAGCTTATAACGGATTTCCCAAGCGAGGCCGAGGAGTTGGTTTGTGAAGATACATTTGTTGATGAACACATCTTCTTAATCTCAACTTTAGACCCATGGTATGGGGATATCATTATATATTTACAAACATTGAAGGTCCCTACTCACCTCTCACGGGATGAACGACGACGATTACATCACGTGTCTAAGAATTACCTCATAGTGGATAACACTTTGTACCGTCGTGGGGTATATTCCATTTTACGATGTTGTTTAACTCATGAGGAGGCTAAGGTAGTGCTGAATGATTGCCACGGAGGGACGTGTGGTGGTCATTTATCTAGGATTTCTACAGCCCAAAAAATATTAAGAGCGGGTTATTTCTAGCCGTCGATCTTTAAGGATTGTGTTGATTCAGTCAAGAGGTGCCACCCTTGCCAGGTGTTCACACATAATATGCACTCGAAACCTGCCCCGTTACATCCCATCATCACCATCGTTCCCTTCACTAAGTGGGCGCTTGACTTTATGGATTGCAACCCAGCTTCAGCTGGGGGGCATCATCATATTATAGTGGCTGTTGATTACTTCACGAAATGGGCTGAGGCTATGCCTACAGTTAAATCCAATGGTGAGATAGCCGCGCACTTCGTATTCAACCAGATTATTACTCGGTTCGAGATTCTGAAAGAGCTTGTCACTGACCATGGCTCGCACTTTCAAAATCGTATGATGGAAGAGTTGGCATCAAAGTTAGGGTACAAGTAAGAGCATTCCTCCTCTTACTACCCTCAAGTGAATGGACAGGTAGAAGTAGTGAATAAATCATTCAAATCCATCCTCCAATGAACCATCGCACAAACAAGAACAATTGGCACATCATGTTATATCCTGCTTTGTGGGCGTATAGAACCGTTGTTAAGACTGCCACGGGTTTTTCTCCATATCAACTTGTACATGGAGTGGAGTCGGTATTGCCGATTGAATGCGATATTCCTTCTTTGAAGCTAGCCGTAGAACTCTTACCAGACAATTCGCCATTGGAGGAGCGTTTGGTCCACCTTGAGCAACTTGATGAGCAGCATCGAGATGCCTTGGTGGCTCTAGAAGTAAATAAACGTCGTGTAAAGGTCCAGTACAATAAGTCTGTCCATCCAAGGAGGTTTAGTGAGGGAGACTTGGTCCTTTTGTGGGATCAACCAAAAGAACCCTTGGGGGCAGGAAAGTTTAACCCCATGTGGCGTGGTCCTTACATCGTCAAGCGTGTGTTAGAGAAGGGCGCTTATGAGTTAGTGGATTATGAGGGAACAGCCTTGGCGAAGCCTAGATTATGAGGGAACAACCTTGGCGGAGCCTAGAAATGGGCTCTATCTCAAGAAGTACTATGCATGATTTTCATCCAAGGCTAGTTATTGTATATTATTGTACAGTTTTGCATAGTTAGGTCTTTTTCTTATAGTGATCAGGTTTGTGATTAGTTTCCATTTCTTTTGGAAAATGTCAATGGAATCTTCCACCTACATAGGATTCGCGAATGGTACGATCCATCACACTCAACACTCAGCCTCTACTGCTTGGGTGATTTATACTCCTATGGGTCAGGTACTGTCTTTAGGAGGCATATGTTTACGGCCATATTCAAACAATGTTGCTGAATATAGTGTCGTTATTGAGCTTCTACGGGATTCCATTTCACATGGTGTTCTCTCTCTTGAGGTACGTCTTGATTCAAAGTTAGTAGGGTCACAACTTAAGAAGATTCTTACGTGTGAGATTATTAGAAAGACAATTTGACAATATAACATACATACATATTACAAGAATTAATAATCATGTTGCTGACTCATATGCTAACTACGTGTTAGATTGGCATTTGTTTCATACATTGTAAATTCATCACAAACACAAATTTGTACACATGTAAATAAATAAACGGATCATCATAAAAAATTTATAAACATCCAAAATGTGGTAATACATAGTGTCATGATACAAAAATGGAGCTCTCGAGCCACCAAAATATAATACACGGTAATACAAAATGTATCACTCCCAGGTATCTAAGCCTGTGGAGGACGAGGGGGGTTGTGATCATGGAAGGTCACTACGGATCTAGCTAGTCGTTGAAATAATCGCACCCATGCTCGTGGTACACCCACCACCTGGCACTGCATGGCCTTAAGAAATTCCTCGACTTGCGCCATGGGAACTCTGTGTGTCAGTCTCACAAAGTTGGTATGAATGCTCTGGAGTGTCCTCTCCACATCCACACCCATGATATAATCTCCTCTTCCCCTCTGTCTATGATGAGGGAAACCTTCAGGCCGCCGTGGTCCCACATCTGCATGCAAATGGTAGATGTCACTATGTATTGTCACACAAAAAATATGTCTTTTGATTCCATATAATCAGAAAACACAAACAAATTAAATAACCCAAAAAATTTAAAGAGAGGGTTGAGATTCGTTACCTATGTCACCGTATGTCGATCCTGGTGGTAGCGGCATGTCCGGGTCCCCCCGTAAATCTATCCCCACATAGGGGTAGTCATCAATGGCAACTATCTGTTGTCACCACCATGGAAAGAACTCAGTTGGATAGGGGTTGGACACCCTACCTCCCCCCAGTCTGTGCATCGCATCCGCCCAACGCTGTTGGGATGGATCTCAAACCCTGTGTAGAGGAACGTCAACTCTGGGGCTCAATCCTGGAACACGCTCGAAGAAAAACATGCTCAGTATGCTGTCGAAACCGAAGTTTCACACTCTGCACATCTTACACTCACTGAGCTGATGTTTCATGTTGCTCAGTAGTGTAGTGCTCCAGTCATATAACGTGGGTCTCATGCACTCCACTGCATAAAACATCAGAGGCCGTGAGGCCTAGTGGAGTGAATCCAAGCCTGCTATCTTGCCCAGTGTCAGTAGGATGGCCTTTAGGCCCAGCACGTGTATAGAGTTGGTTGGGATCTGACTCCCCGCCTTCTCTGTGTCCAGATAGCAGTACACTGCAATGTACTCATCTATAGTCAGGCCACCTCCGGGCCCGCGAGAACGTAGGTTCACTACTTCCCCCTGTCGGGAAAGTCTAGTAATAAATTATATGTCCTCCACCTCTATGGTGAGGGACATCCCATCTATTTGGAATGACTCAGAGTCTAGATCCCAATAATCCACCAGTATCTGCAATAGTCTTGGTTTGGCCGTCAAGCCACCAAGACACCAAAATTTGTAGAGCCCACATGCATGTAGCACTTGTTGAGCCATTAGATCAGCCCTTACTGCCTCCTCTACATCACCATGTTCACGTTCTCTCCATTCTAGGACCATCCTGCACAAAAAAATTGTAATTTTTCCCATTAGAATACTTAAAAAACCTCATGTGCGGCCGCATACGCGACTGTTTGCCAAACAGTCGCGTATGTACACAACTGTGAGGGCATTTTCTGTGTATATCCAGCCCTATATGCAGAAAAACCCTCGATTTTTGTGTGGACCACAACACCTTTTTTGGATTGGCCTAGAAATCCCAAATGACCATGGAATTTGATAAAAATTGCATTAAAATGGAAGAGAAGAGCATGGGTAAGTACCTAGAAGAAACGGTAGTGGATTCCGCCGGCTGGATCTCCTGGAATTCGCTGTTGAAAATCTAAGCTCAATTGGGTAAAAATTTCAAATGTTTTATAATGTTTTGGATTGTTTACTATTTATAGAAATTTTTCAAATTTTTGAAAATTTTTACCCCCTTTTCTATAGTTTGGACCATTTCTAATCATTTTGGACCGTTTTTGACCTAATTTATGATGTAGGAGACCTTTTTGAGTGGCGTTTCAGCCGTTGGATTGACCCGTTCGTGCCGATCTCAGGTATCATGTCTAAACTGGCATATAGGTTAGGTTTCATCACCGTTTGCATTTTGCATGACCTTATGATTGTTTCATCATAGCCTTAGGTACGCCTTAGGTACGAACCCACTCTATTATGTCACGGAACCTTCTTGTTGTTTTAGAAGTGGCATGATATGAGTGGTAGAGCTTGACCTTACATGGGTACCCTAGTTAGCGCCTTATTTGCATTTGATGCCCATGCTGACGTTTTGTCCCTTGGGGTGTGGGAGTCTGTTGTATAGTATTGCCATGACATTTCGCAAGAGCCTCATACTCCTCTTGATCTTTTGCTGGCCTATTTCCCTTAGGACTCCCTTATGTCAAGTTGTAATTGCATTATTATGAGTTTTACTTGCCTTATTGAGCTTTATGCTGGCTTCCTTGACATTGTGTTTCAGCCATATAGCCTGAGCTTGTCTCATGTCTAGCCATGCAGAGCCATTTTATATATCCTTTGCAACTTGATTCCCTTTTTACCGGGAGGGGATTTTCCTTCGAGTGTCGCTATTCTACACATGTGTCCTTGCATTGAGCATAGGTATGTTCCACTGCTTAGAACTAGTTTGGTTGCCCCTATGACACTCGTCTCCTCCTAGTCTGTAACTATAAGGCAGTTTTATTCTTTTTCAAGCTTTTTAAATATTTGAAAAAGTCCAAAAAAATCAAAAAACCAAAAAGTCGGACAAGGAAATATGTTATCTTTGGCAGCTGTCAAGTCATGTCGCCTTCGAACAGAGCACCGTATATCACATCCATTGGTTGGGTTTGTAGTTTGACTTTAGGAGTTGTACTCATTTATCTGAGTTTATCTCCACTGACTGGTTAAGCTTCCAGTCCCCATGGAGCCTCTGTCGATGCCTCCTGTGTCGCAGTGTCCCAGTTTTGTATATCGATTCTATGATGCCTCTATTCAGTCACCATTCACCATTATGCTCTTGCTCGAAGGAAGTTGAAACCTGAGTCGGCCATTCCTCAGTTATGTTGACTTTGCATGTCGGCCATTCCCGATACAGTTACCGGTTCGTGCACCTTATGATCGAGTCCTTTCACACTATACAGCTTTGCTTAGTACCTCGTGTTGGATGATGGGGGATTCCTTAATGCCCACCTTCCAACGGATTTCATCCCATCAACTTCAGATCATTTATTCTGGGATTGGAATCTAGAGTCATTTTTTAGTGCCTTGAGACTTGCAGTCATCAGTGGCAGGTTCTCTCGCCATCGACAGTTTTTGGGAATACATTAATGTCCCCTGATCGATGGATCCTCTCAAGTGTTCAACCTCAACACATCTATTCACACTTGTTAGTTTGCACTCTAGTACCTTGATTCCCATTTTCATTATCGGTAGGTGATCTCGTGTCTGTTAACGGTATACATCAATGAACAGTAATCAGACAATGGACTACTATGTTCGACCTCGACACCTCTATTCACATAGTAGGACATGTACTCATAGAGGTTTGTGTAGAAGACCTTCCAGATTGGTGGCATCTCTTATATGCTACCTCCTTGATCATGCCAGTGTTCATGAGATTTCAGCTCTCGTGACTTGATATGTCAGACATTTCCAGCCATTATGGAGATCTTGATCCATTATATATCTTCAGCCATCATGGAGATCATGGTCCTTTGTATATCTTCATCATGGAGATTCTTATCTATGTATATTGTACTTGGTGATGACCACTTATGTGATATCTTGTATCATGCCTATTCATGGCCATTGTACTCTTATGTATCCGGGACTACTGTATGTATGTGCAATTATGTGCAGAGTTGTATCATTGTACTATGTTGATTAGGTGGCTAGTCTTCCATTTGGGATCCTTCATCACTCCACTTCTGGGATGGACTTATAATGTATTTCGGCCATCGTATGACCCCTCTGACCTCACACATTAGGGGGCATCTGTTATAGCTGATTTGACCACTACAGGTGAATCACACTTGTATGGCCTTCCCCTGTCCCTCTGCAGACTCCTTAGACCCCTTGGACCATTTTTTGTCCTTTGATGTTTCCTTGACCATCCCTAAAATCATGTGAAAATTAATACACGCGACTTTTAAACCTATAATCACGTATATACACGGGTTTGACCCCTAAAACCGCGTACATCGGGATGTGTGCATAATCCAAATCCTTTTGGAGTTTTCCTTGACATGGATCTGACTCACTTGACTCCTGGCCTTCCCTATGCCTTGAGATCGCTCAGATTCGACCTTTCCTTACCCCTTTGAAAAGCTATATAAGGAACTCTTTGGTACATTGAAGGCATAAGAGAGAATTGAGAGCAAAGAAACTATAGTCCATTGTTGCCGGAACTTGTGCTTGAGTCTACATCCCCTTGTCCCTTGGAGAACTTTTGTGTTCTTCCCAAGCTTTCCTTTTGCTTGTGAGCTTGCTATCGAGAGATGGAGGATTGAGGTGGTGGAGGCCCAAGTGGGGGATTCAGTTTCTCCGATTCACAGACGTGCCGACAGAGGTTGTATCCATTGTAATCTCTGATTTTATATTAATAGAAATATCTTTTCCTGTCCAATAATTTATGTTTGAATGAATATTTTATCCATGGATGTTTTCAAATGCTTATACATTGTTGATTATATATGCTAGAATAGATCTAACACCAACATATATAGTATGCTTGTCTTGTTTACTTGTTGTTGAGGAAGTGATTTATCAATTCAAGCTGAAGTTGGAGAGCTCAACGGGGATCTACTTCAACCGTCCGGAATAAGGTACGAGGTTTGATCCTTTAGTGTTAGATATTTAATTTCTATTGCATATTGGAAAGGATTGATTTCTGGAGTCAAGCGGTCTGTTGTGGTACCCCAAGCCATAGGAATTTCTCTCCGTAACAACCATGAGATAGAAGAAAATCCAATGAGTTGTTGGTTTTTTTCCTTGACAAAGTACATGATGACCTGAATTTGTACTTGAACCCAATGCTAGGGTCAATTTTAAATTCACCTATTAATAAATTTAGAAGGGGTTTTGATTTTGTAGCTTTTGACGAAGATAGCAGATTCATGGCATTGTATGATGCTCAACATTCGAATGTGAAAATATACAGGTTTGATAAATCATTTCAGCATATAGATTGCATGGGTATTCATATAACACTTGATTTATTTTCTGGAATTACAAATATAATATGGATGCAGTGTATCTTGGGGAAAGTTGAATTACTTTTAATTGATTATACAAAGAGGCCAGGGTAGTAGAACTCCACCATCCTCCATTAATAAAGCCAAAGCATATAACTCTCTCATCATGTATTTTAAATGCTTGCATTTCAGGGGATGGTTCCTTTTTTTTTAAGATATCTATGAAGTTTTCAGATCATAAAGAGGAATCTGTGTCTACTCAAGAAATTGCTCCAAAAAGCACAACCACATCATATTTCGAGCTCAAAGTTTACATTTTAGGTGTTGTCATGTCTTTCTTGAAGTACATTTTTTTGGATATAAATTGAAGATGGCAGCCAAGATAATTTCCAAGTGAAGCTTGTATGTTATGGTGCTCAAATTCACCTTGTTGAGTACTCCAATGTTATGCCTGGTAATATTTCTTTTAATATATTGAATATAGTTTTAGCGACGAAAAGTCTCAAGCTTCAAGAATTAGCAAAACAAAATTCAAATCCAAGAGAAGAGTCTAAGAAGACTTGCGCTACATTAGATTACATCTTGTGAAAAAACAGCCATATGCAGTGAATTGTTTTTGAAAAGGAAGGAAACTGCGTTAATTCTTTTTACAGCTCGACGTTTCGATCTCTCTTTGAGATCATCATCAGGAGTACTTAATCAAGACAATCAAGAGGCCAATGATCTGGTTATATATGGCTTGGTTTGGTTCTAGGTGAGGGCAGGGTTAAACGCAAGCTAGTCGGCCGATTGGGATGAGAAACCGTTCAGGATTTTTAGAAACGCTTTAAATGTATTATTCACTTTAAAACTCTATATTCTCATTTTTAATTTATATCTTAATTTTTAATTTTAAAAAATATTATTTTTTTAATCTTTTTATCAAAATAGTATGTCTAAATTAATTTAATATTTAAATTGATAAACACTTTTAATTTTTAATTTTAATTCTAATTTCTAATTATTAATTTTAAATTTTTAAATTTTTTTTAAAACATTATTTCTAAGATTTTTATTTTTATAATAAATTCAATTATTAATAATAGATTTTCAATGTTAAGTTATTGGGAATAATGTCAAAAGGGGAATTAATTCAATTTTTTTATAAATTAAGAAAAAAAAAATAGCTATTAATAATATATTATGTTTTTAAAAAGATTAGAGTAATTACAATTAATAGTATTATAAATTTACTTTTGTATTTATATTATTTACAAGGATTTAATTTTAATTTATTAATTTATTATTTAATTTTAACTTTTATTATTAAAGGAGTAATAAATTATAACGAGTTTGGTTTTCTCAAGAAGTAGAGGTAAGAATGAAAGGTGCTTAAGTCTTAATAGGTTAAAGAGAAAAAAGGAGGAACCTAAGGACACGAAAGACGAAAAAGGGGAAGACGGAAAGGGGGGAGAAAACCTTTTTGGGTCTTAGGGGTTCTCCTAGGCGTGCTTTTTGAGTGAATGTAGGAGGGGAAGCCAAGTGTCGCTAAGTTTCTTGCCATCATCTCTATTTAAGCAATCAATAGCCATGTTGATCTCAATCTTCTCTCTTATTTTTCACTTGCCTATGTTTTCCTCTCTTGCAATGACCACTGCCTTTTCCAGACAAATATGATGTTGGGTGAGGTGAGCATGTTCAACTAGGGAGGACCTCTTATGTCTATCGTGCCTAAGGTCAGCTCCATGTTCTTTCAATCTAGTAACTATGGATCTTCTTGTTTCCCCGATGTAGGGTTTGCTACAGGAACAGGGTATTGAGTAAACACCTTTAAAGTAAGTGGGTTCTATGGGGTCCTTAAGAGAGTCTACAATATTTCTAATGGAGTTGGGAGGGGTAAACAACACCTTAAACCCTCTTTTACCTAGGGTTTTGGACAATTTATCGGTGGTTCCTTTTATATAGGGAAGGAAGATTATTTTTCCTTCTTCCTTGCTCTGATCATTTTCGTTTTTATTAATGTTATTAATCTTATTTTTATTATTTTTATCGTTATTTCTTTTAATTTTATATATTATTTTCTTTATTTGTTTGGTGTCGTATCCATTCATTCTAAACACTTGGTGTAGATGCTCTAATTCTTGATCAATGTGGTCAATATTGGAAATCCTATGTGCTCTTGTGGCTAAGGTGGTGATAATAACAAACTTTTGAGGGGGGAAGTGATGTGAGTTGGCATGAAGGTATTTTTCCATGTGTGTCTTTTTTCTGAATACCTAGTGTGCTATGGAGCCATCTTCCTTCTTTGATATCAACACATCTAGAAATGGTAAACTCATGTTTGTCTCCAATTCCATGGTGAACCTGATACTATTATTCTGCTTGTTTAGATGTTCTAGAAACTTTTCAAGGTTATCTCTACCATGCAGCCAAACCACATTCGTATCATCAACATAACGCTTCCATCTTTTAGGTTTCAAGGAGAAGGATTCTATGGCTTGTCTCTCGAATCTCTCCATGTAAAGATTGGCCACAATGGGTGAGAGGGGTGAGCCCATTGCGACTCCTTCTACTTGTTCATAGAATTCTTTTTGGAAGGTGAAGTAAGTGGATCGTAAGCACACCTCCACAAGTTTCGTCGTCTCATTGTTGGTAAGTTCTCTTATGGTGTCAATGGTTTCATCTATGGGTATTTTTTTATATAGTGAAACCACATCAAATCTCACAAGTTTGTCCTCTTCGTTGAGCCTTTCTTTGGAGACCTCCTCTACCCAAGTAAATCTATTCAAGATACTAGTATGACTTGTGCAACAAAATGCAATTTTTTCAAACAACTATGTCTCTTACTAGCATTGATAACACCAAAAAAATGGTGGTCTCCAGTAATATTCTAAGGCTTTTTAGACCTCTCAAAATTACTCTTTTTGCCATTTTTGCATCGAGATTTACAATTTTGAAGCAGAAATGGTGAAGGGATATAGATATGTCCTTCAAACGATTTCTTGTCATGCTTTCCCTTCTATAGCTAGCTTTCTATCGATGGCGAGCCCAATTAAGCAAAACCACCATTTCCCAATCTCATTTTTTTAAGTTAATGTTTTTATCTTAGGGATTCAATCCTGTGACATCAATACAAGAGCGACAAATATATTTCCTACTATAGAGTTGGATCTGATCATTTTTTTTTCATTTGTGTTTGCAAATTTAGCAGAGATGGTGGAGGTCGACACTAGGAATGCCCCATGTGAGGCTGTGAAGAGGCATGGCATTGGTATCTATGTGGTAGGAATCCATGGCTATGGTGCAATCAAGAGGTATACTATTCTTAATTCATCATCTTTAATTCTACTCATTAAAACCATGTTTGTGTGTATTTACTACTACATAGTGATGGTTGGGGATTCTAAGGTTGAGGTTGTGTGTACATGTCATGGTGTGCAAGTTATTTTTGGGGAATTTCAACTATTACTATGTGCATTGTGTTGAGTGAACCATTATGATTATCATTGTGTTGACTTTATGTGCATTGTGTTGACTTTATTATGTTGTAAGAATGTAGTTGAAAAATTAGCTCATGCATTCATGGAGAATGGGAAAACTCAGAAATTCATATGCCTGGATATTGGCATGGTCACTTGACCCATAAGTCATTGTTCCTCGTGGTAATTTGTTATCCATCCTCCCCATTCTATTGGGGAACAATATAAGATCATTTTCTAGCTTGTCATGCACTCCCAGCAATGAAATTTGCAGAAATCACAATTTGGAAAGAACCCACGTTTTGTAGTGTCAAAAATGCCCAAAAATCAAATGGGAATCCATATATAAAAACATTGGGGCGAATTTGAGAGTAGAAATAGTCCAAAAATCCATAGGAAGACCCAAATTTACAAGCCTGGAAGTTGAATTTCGTGATTCATGGTCATGTAGCCAAATTGGGGAAAAATCCAAGAGCCGGTTGCAATGGGTGAGAGTTCAGAGGTTGGAATTTCTTGATAAACCCAGTGAATGAAAGAACCTATAAAGGTTTGGAATCTTGGACCTTTCTATGCCCACCCTAAAGAGCATTGGAGGGAAGGGGCACCTGAGGGACTGCATAGCAGAGAAGGGGACCTTCCTTGTGTTGGGTGTGGTAGGTATTGTGGGTGTCAAGGCTGTCTAAAGCTAGATTGAGATTCCTGTAGCTCTGTGGTTGTTTTCACACTACAACAAAATACCCTTTTGGGGGTGGTTTTGCTAACCCCCCCCCCCCCCCCCAAAATTCCAACATGACTTGGACTTTTTTTTTGGGGGGGGGGGGGGGGTTGAAAAGACCCCGCAAAAAAAAGTCTTGTTGGACTTTTTGGGGGGGTGGGTGGGTTGGAAAGACCCCCCCTAAAGGTTTACATGATAGTTTTTAAAGGTAGCAATATAATTCAAATATTATATGTAGTATAATATATAGTATGATCACTAAAAGAACAACGTCCAAGCATAGAAAAAATACACACAATATTTGGACCTGGGAGACCAAAAGGGATAAAATGCAACAACCTTGTGATAAATATCTTAGTTCAAAGAACAACATACATCCAAATACATAGTAATCACATATAGCATAAGATCGATAAACCCCAAGAATAAAGGAGAAACTCCTCCAAAGATAGGGAACCCCGGAAAATACTTCTTCTAGATGGTAGTGAACTTCTTCCTTGGGTGGAGTGAACTTGGTTGGGTGAAAATGAGTGACACACCTTGTTATTTATAGTTGAATTTATGTTTGCTTGTTCACTTTAACTGAGGCCAAATTGCACACTTAATCTGGTCTGACTTATCTTTTATGCATAATAATCATTGTTTATTATTATATTTTCTAAGGCCGACTTAGTGGGGATGGCTCACACAGCTACTACATCAACAATCCCTCTTAGCCAGGGAAGAATCATCATACTAGAACACTGTGTATGGATATCATTTGTAAATCAAAATTCTCTCTAACATCTCTATATCATAAGAAAGTTCTTCCAACACAGTATCAGTCCATCGAGAAGTGTCAACAACTAAACCCATTCCATTGGGGAGTCAATATGCACCAACTCAACCCTGTACATTTGGGAACCTACATGTAACAACTCAACTTATTCTATCAAGGAGTCAACAAATCAACCCAATACATCGGTGGGTCCACATACACCAGCTCAATCCATTCCATTGGATAGCCTACATGTAATATGCACTAGTATGCACTAGTTATATGCACCAGTCTCTCCACCCCATCACAGGGTGTCTTAGAGATCCCCCCACTCTGTCTAAGAGTGTCTAGGAGAATGCATTAAATTTATCCATCACATCACATGATGTCCAAGAGATCTCCCCACTCAGTCATAGAGTGTCCAGGAGCATGTGTTGGTCTCTCCATCCCTTCACAGGATGTCCGAGATATCTCCCACTCCATCACAAAGTGTTCAGTAGAATGCAGTGGCCTCTCCACCCCTTGACAAGGTGTCCAAGAGATATCCTCACTCTATCATAGAGTGCCTGAGAGAATGTTGTGGCATATCCACCCCTTCATAGGGTGTTCTAGAGATATCCTCACTCCATCACTGCTTGCATTGGCTCTCAACCTTGAGATTTTTTAGGAGAGACATCAACATAGTATGAAATATTTTGATGCCTAGACTCAAAATTGAATTCCTTGGAAAATATTGAAATCGAAGTTTTGATTGGATAACCTAAACAAGTTGATATTTGATCAAATCAAGGACATTATCTCAAATCTATGTTGACAAAGTCAGGCCCAAAGCTTCTAAATCTTGATTTAAATATTAGAAATGATTAATAGAAAAGGCCTTAAAGAAATATAAGCATAGGGATTGTTTTTTATAAACCTCTTTAGATGGTAAATTAAGTGATTTATGGAGGAATATACTCCTATCTTACGACGTGGTTACTCCCTACCTGGTTGCTTGAATCCACAACTAGCATGTTCGTATTCTTGGTATTCTTCTTGTGGTTCTATGGATTCACATCAGGATGTAGCTTCCAACACTTATATTTGGTGGACCATCTATATTACAATGGTTGAAATGGTTATTTGGATCCTTGCATTGATTTGTAGTGGTTGTTGTGTTTTTATCCTCTCCTTTCCAATTTTTTTTCTCCTTGGAAGCATCTTGGTTGGCTTTCTTTTTGCAACCACTTGTTTGTCCTTTAGTCATACCCATATTCTCCATATATTATGCTTGCACACATGCCTCATTAATTGTCATGGGTTTAAAGAGTGTCACTTGCCTCCATAACTGTCTATTTAGACACCCCAAATATTTGATGAGTCCCTCTCATTTCTTGGTATATATATCCAATATGATGGCCATTTTTTTGAACTAGGTAGTGTACTATTGCACACTCTCCCCTTGCTTCTATTGGAACTCATGCCAATAGGTCCATTCATCCTCTTTGTACCAAATAGGGTAGAACTAGGAATTAATGAGGGTTTTAAACAACTCCCACTTAGTTATTGGGCAATCCCTCCAACCTAAGTGTCTCGGTGTGACTTTCCCACCAAGTTTGAGAATGGCCCTCTACCTTTAGGCGGGCACATGAAATGTTTTTCTGAAATTCTAGGTTATGAAAATTGAAAATGGAAGTGAGGCTCGGGATATAGCAAACTCATTGTGGTTGTGATGATCTAGCCTTGGATCTCTGTTTTCGAATGTAATTACAACAAAACTTTTTTTTAATATAACTTTGTCTTATATTCCTGGAAAAAAACATTTCTTAATAGATCTGCAAGAATCCTTGATTTAGTAACACAACTTCAATGTAAATTAGATTGAGAAGAATATCTTGCCCTCGTACCAATCCCTTCATCAAATTAATAAAAAGCATAGAGTCACTCATCAAATGAATCTTCTAAACTCTTTTTCTGACAACCTAAGCTAATTCTTGTTGCCATATTTTTGTGGTTGTTAGTTTCAGATGATGTCGGAGAAACCACAGTAGCCAGTTGACTAGGTCGACGTTTCGAATCCATATCAGGAATCATCATCAAGACGCAATGTCAAATGTGGAGAGTATGAGAACTAAGACATTAATACCAGAGACACGAAGATAAAAAGATGAGATAGGGTCAGCTTGTGTGGGGAAACAAGGGTTTATTTGGTGAAGAGATTAGGGTTGCTAGTTAGATGAGGAAAAGTCAAATAGTACGATTAAGAAAATAAAAATAGGACAATTAAAACAGTCTATTATTAATTCTTAGGACATCATAAAATCAGTCTATTATTAATTCTTAGGACAATTTTATTCTAATAAAATAAAAATAAAACTTAGCATTTCTAATTTAGGCACTTAGGCACTCATCATTTAAAATTATATTAATATAACTAAGGCCCTCATACCTAATCTTAATTAAAATTAAAATTAAAATTAATATTAAAACTAAAATTAATATTAATATTAATATTAAAATTAACATTAATATTTAAATTTAAATTTAAATAACAATATAAAAAAATTATTAAAAATGTTTTTAAAAAAAATTAAAAAATTAAATTAACATTAAAATTTAAATTTAAATTTAAATAACAAGATAAAAAAATATATTAATTTTTTTTATAAAATTTCTTAATCGTACTATTTGACTTTTCCTCATCTAACTAGCAACCCTAATCTCTTCACCAAATAAACCCTAGTTTCCCCACACAAGCCGACCATATCTCATATTTTTATCCTCGCCTCTCTGGTATTAATGTCTTAGTTCTCATACTCTCCACATTTGACATTGCGTCCTGATGATGATTCCTGATATGGATTCGAAACGTTGACCTAGTCAACTAGCTACTATGGTTTCTTCGACATCATCTGAACCTAAGCTAATATCAATTTTAGAGCTAACATTTTTGCTTTGTTGTTGGTAGCCTCCCAATATGTGCCATTAACTTTATAAAATGTGAGTTTAAGAAGTTTAGAATACCACCTATTCCTCCCACAAAAGGATCCCCTTGCGTTGTCCCATCGAGATAAGCCCATGGCACAAATTTTTCAATAATTGATGGGACCACCACTCTCTTTCCTTTCACTAATGACTTTTGTTTAAAGCTTTCTATGATGCTTAGGATTTGTGTTCCTATCAATTGTGAGACGTTAAACTGTTTTTCTCAATTTTATTAGTACTGACACCCACTGGGGCGTCATGTCACGATGAACTTGTACAAGATATATAGCATTCCTTGGGGAGGTTTGACCCTGAGTGAGGAGGACCATAGTCTACCACGAGACATTAAACTTACCATCAAATAGTTCACCATTATTTTCTAGCCACACCCCCTAGGTACATAGTAAAGGTAAATCTCTATACTTTTTCAATTTTATGTTCTCACACATAAATTTTAGGCATACATTGATAAAGACCCCAACTCATAAGCCTTCGATACAAATACCTATTTCTAATTCTACCCATACAACAATAACAAAAATCACTCAATATACAAATGACATGTGATTTCTTTGCTTACCTTACATATTAGACACCTTTTAGATTTTTCTCTACATATAATCCCAAATAAGAACTATATTACTGAGCATTAGACACTAAAAATCCTGGCCTTCATCAGGCACTTGAATTTCCAAATTATTGAGTACCACCAACACAAATCCTACTCAACCTTTGCTTCCCTTAAGATTTTGTAACACAAGTCCTAGAATAGGTTGTATCACAAATTTGTCTGATAGTAGCATAAACAAATACATATGAATTCTAAAAAGGATAGGGACATCGTACTCTAGTACTTGTACTTGTATGGAGTGCTCCAACTCTTGTTGGTTAGAGAAATCCCAGACAAAAAGAGGGACCAAAGATGGGGAAAAGTGGGGTTGAACATGATAACCATGACATAAACATCCAAGAAAACCACTCTTACGAAACCTTGTTGTTTATTTTGTCAATCCTTTCTCAGTTGGCCTTAGTCAATAAAAGTTATGACAATATTGTGAACTTTAGGGAATCGATGTTTTTGATGTAATTATTGGGAGAAAGATCAAGAATTATGTGCGTGAGGCTCCTGAATTGATAGGTTCATGCCATAGTTTCCACAAAACATGTTTACTATTTGCTTCGTTCCCTCCTCCAGTGACATTTGTAGTCGGGACTGGCCTCCACTCACCTGATCACTTCCTTATTTCCAGTGCTCCCCTCCTCTAGGGGCTTCTAGATATCGACAAAGGATGACACTGATTTTGAACATAGACAACCTCTACGTCGTCACAACCCCATCGATGTTGCTAGTCTCGTCCCCATCCCAACACTCAGTTGTCTGCATCCAAATCACAACAATAGGATACCCACTCGCGACGTCGACACACTACCCATTATAGCTCCCCTTCTAGTTCTTATAGTTCTTTCAGACATATTACTATTTCAAGTTTTCCTCGTTCGGCTTCGGATATTAGGAGAGACACTTCCAATGTGTACCATGACATACTCGCTATTTTTGGACCATAGATCCCAGATCCACTCTCCTTGTATATTTCTTTCCCTGTTTAGACAATGCGTCATGACCTAGGAGTTAACATATAGCCCATAATCCATAAATGAAAATATTGTTGATGATAACTTCGATGTACAACATGGGCCAACGCAGATGCATTAGCCCTCTATGTTAGGAGATAACAAGGCCAAAATTACACGATGGGATAATTGCAGGCCCCATCGATGAATAGAGTGAGAGAGAGGGTCCATCTTGTAAAGAAGAAACCTTAGATAGTTCTTCACCTTCCCTATATCCAATAACCAATAGGGAGTTTGACTACTATTTGATGCCCTCTTGGATGATGTGTCTGCTTCTTGATTGTGTTCTCTCTTGAGATGACAAAAATTGATAGATTGTAATTCATATTTTGACTCCATCATTCTCTAAACACCCCCTAAGAGGTTATAATTTCAAGAAGCAATAGATATTTCTAGATTGAATACAACCTAGTTTAAGTCTCCAAAAATTTGAAGGTATCTAACACATTGCTCCAATACAAAAAACATCAAGATTGTTGCAAAACTAAACTCTACTATGTTGTTCATTATAACATCAAAAATGCATTAAAAATAATTTATATGAATTTAATAAAAGTAGAATTATGTCTACTCACTAACACCTAAATTACATCGGATCACACCACNCTAAATTTGAAATTACACTTACATTCTCATGCTTCTTTACTTGACCATAGTACCTTAAATATATATTATTATATATTTATAAACTAAACCAACAAAAAGACTTATACACACACACACACACACACACACACACACACATAAAAGAAACCATCAAGATTAAAAAAATGCATTTTAGAAGCCATAACTTTCTAATATAAGGGTTTTAGCGCCACGACAAACCATCAAAATAAAAAAAAACAAAAGGTTTTAGCACCACAAATTTTTAGAAAGTTTGAAAACGAGTTATGGCACATGAATGGGGGTTTTAATCTAGCCTTCCAACCACTGCATGTGGAACAGTGAGTGAAGAGATCCGAGATAGGCAAGAACAGGCTATGCAGGAGCTTCTGCTGTGGAGGCGTCCAAATCGTCTTATGGCAAGAGGTACATTAGAGCATGCTTGGAAAGACATGGCTGAAACCCCTTTTAGATACAACTTTTAGTACTGTAAATAATATTTTGGAAGCAGAACCTACAAAATGGATAGCTGATAGTGCATGTTCAAATTTGAATCCTGGATTCATGGTTCTCTGCGTGTTCCATTAGTATTGTATAGTACTAAGTTTGTGTTGGCTCTTCATGTTGCTCTGCATTTTCCTTGTTCAAAAATATTATGCCGTGTCTTCTCCAGTGATTAGGGATGGGGTGTTGTCACATCTCTCTACAGTCCTGGGATCTTGGTTCAGTGAGGGATGACAGTGGTGTACCTCTTGTTGACTTTCTCGGCCTAGAGATTTATTGATCTTGCTGGCGGGTTCTTCATGCTTCCCCTTTCATTTGTTCGTCGGAAATGGTTTTCTCGTCATGTTGACATGGTATGGCTGCTATTGTTTTCACTATGTTCCGGTTTTAAATTTCTGGTTGTTTTCATTAGTTTTGTTAATCAATAAAAATCATTCATTGTATTTGTTTTATTATACTACATATCCTTCCATGGAAAACATCCTTTTGAACCCTGTCTATTGTGTCAGAATATGTCCCAGACATAGCATTCTTCTTTACCATACAAACATTCATATTTGAAGGCCAATTGACATGTTCTGGCCACTTCAGTGTTAACATCCTTCTGCTCTCTATTCGATGAGAAATGAAACAGTATGCTACAATACTTCTACACTATCATTCAACAAGAACTTGTACATTGAAAAGCCAAAACTCTGCATTCGTTTTGACATTCGTAGTGGAAATTTCAACTTAGATGTACCAATGTTTGGACCTCGCAACTTATATTTATGGAAAACGTTCACGTCGTTGTCTATAATGCATTACATACATGAATTTATACAACTTGCATTTCATACATGAATCTTGGATGATCCCACTAGAGCACTTGAATCATGGACGGGTGACAACTACTGCCAATGGAATAGTGTGTTATGTGATAGCCATACCAACCGAGTGGTAAATCTAAGTCTCAATGCAGACCAAGGAAACAGCATTGAATACATTAGTGGAAATATGCAATAACAATCTTACAGTTTCTATTCCTTCTGACATTGGCTATATGTAGGGTTTATAGTCTCTATCTGTTTCAGGAAACCTACTTACCAGTCCTGTTCCAGAATACATTGGAAATATGCAGAGTTTAACTTCTCTATAATTGGATTACAATTGGCTCATCGAATCCCTTCCTTCAAGCATTTGAAATTTGAGTCGATTGTTCATCTTGACACTCATAAGAAACATACTCTTGGGTCCTATTCTGGGATCCATGGGATATTTGACAAGCTTAAATAGTCTTGATATATCTTTTCTTACATATAATATTCCTTCATCACGCGGGAATATGTCTAGGATTTTGGAGCTGCTGGAAAGTAATAATCGTTTGAGCAGAAATATTCCCAAATCGCTTGGCTTGCTGAGGATTAATTTGGATAAACTTTGTTTAGATGGGAATCTACTCTCATGCCTATCCCAGATTCCTTCCTCAATCTAGAATCCATTTACTGTCAGGGTATATGCCAAAACATGCTTATAGGGAGCATCCTCATTCTTTAAAAATCCTATAAACTTCACACCCTCATTCTATCTGAAAACAATATAAGCGATGGCATCCATGCCTGATTGGGCAGCTTTTCAAGCCTCTGCTCACTTCAGTTATTTGTGAATGTCCAATATCTGGGATAGTTGGATCTATCAAACAACGATCTCACAAAAACCCTTCCTCAATCTCTGACTATATATATTATGAATGAAGAGGAGTTGCGTTCGAAGGATTGGAGATCTCGACGTTTCGACCCCTACTCTGGGATCATCATCAAGAGACAATTAGAAGCGTGAGGAAATGTGTAAGATGCCCGACAGTTAAATATAGGTGGGTAGGTTTAAGTGAGAAAAGTTTAAAAAGTCGGTTTATATTTCTAAAAAAATTTAATTTTACACTAAATTATAATTTCGAATATTTTTAAATTCATAAAGGAAGGACTTAGGTTCTAAAAAAATGTAATTACCTAAAAAAATAGTGAAACCTAAAGTATAATGAAAAATTTTAAATTACTTTTAATTTAAAGGTTGGTTGAAAATGAGAGAAATACTTTATTAATAAATATTCTGAATTAATGGTGTTATAAATTTTTTTATTCTAATCAAGTTATAAAACCAAAATAGTTATTTAAAGGTTTAAGAAAATTATAAAAGTTTAAGAGTTCAAAGTTTTCAAACCCAAATTTATTTTAAAAACCCAATAATAGTTGGTTTTAAGGTATATGTACTAGGTTAAAAGTAATACGCAAGGTACTACAAGAAAAATTATTAGTTTAAAATTTTTAATTTTCAAAATTATTTTTTTTTTTTAATTTTTAATTTTAATTTTTTGAATTTTTATTTTCAATATTATTTTTATTTAATATTATTACTACTAGATCTAACCTAGAAAGAACAAAGGTTCTAAAAAATTTTAAAATGGAGCATTAAGATTTCCTAGATTTTAATTTTGACAAGTCTTTAAAAGTCTAAAATACACTCAGGGGAAGGGTGAAGAAGGAATTATATTCTTATATATTAATTTGTAGGCGTTTTTTGGTTTGTAAAGAGTAAAGGAGAGGTTTCCAAGAATCACTGATCTTAGCACCATCGTCTCGGTTAAGGCAGTTCTCGTTAAGGTTGATCTCAATCTTCTCCCTTATTTTACTTTTGGTTAGGTTGTCCTCTCTGGCAATGACTTCTGCATTTTCAAGACAAATGTGGTGATTAGTAATGTGTGCATGCTCAGCAAGGGCAGATTTCTTATGTCTATCATGTCTAAGGTCTGCGTTGTGTTCTTTAAATCTAGTCTCCATGGATCACCCAGTTTCTCCTATATATAACTTGATGCATGAACACAGAATGGAATAGACCCCTTTGTAGGCCTTAGGTTCAATCGGATCTTTAAGGGAGTCGACGAAATTCCTAATGGTGTTGGGAGGGGTGAAGAAAACCTGGATCTTATGTCTTTTTAGGGTTTTGGTGAGCCTATCTGTGGTACCCTTAATGTAAGGGAGGAAGACCTTGTTCAACATGGGGTTATCGTTATTGTCCAATGTCTTCTTCTTTCTAGGTTTCTTAGAGGAGGCTACTATCTTCCTAAACTGTCCTATACTGTATCCGTTATCCTCAAAAACTTCAGCTAGATGATCAATCTCTTCTTTGATGTGTTCGTTGTCAGAAATTCTCAAAGTTCTTGTCACCAGGGTATGTATTACTCCGACTTTTTGAGGAGGGAAATGATGTGAGTTGGCATGTTGATATCTATCCATGTGGGTTTTCTTCCTATAGACTTGGTGGGATAATGAACCATCTTCCCTTCTTGAGATAAGGACATCCAGAAAAGGTAGTTTGTTGTTTTCTTCGATATCCATAGTGAACTTAATGTTGTCATTTAGGTTATTAAGGTGTTGAAGAAATTGATCTAAGGTGTTTCGCCCGTGTGGCCATATCACATCTGTGTCATCGACATAATGCTTCCACCTTTTCGGTTTGAGGGGGAAAATTTCTAGGGAATGTTTCTCAAACATTTCCATGTGAAGATTAGCCACTATTGGGGAAAGGGGGGAACCCATTGCTACGCCTTCCACTTCTTCATAGAAATCTTTTCGAAATGTAAAGAAGGTGGAATTTAAGCAAACTTCAATGCTTTCAGCTGTGTTATCATCAAATAGGCTTCTAACAGTTTCAATGGTATCTTTGACAGGAATTTTTGTATAAAGGGAAACTACGTCAAAACTAACAAGGATGTCAGAAGCATCTAAGGTATCATTGCAAATTTCATGTACCCAGCTAGTGGAATCTTTTACAAAGGAATTAGTTTTTCCAACGAGAGGTTTGAGAAGAGAAGCTAGGTATTTGGCTAGTTTGTAGGAGGGGGATCCTATTGTATTAACGATCAAGCGAAGGGGAACCTTGTTCTTGTGAATTTTAGGAAGCCCATAGATCCGCGGGGCGGTTCCTTCCTTAGGGAGTAATTTATTTTTAAGGACATCATCTAGTTTGGAGTTGAGAATCGCAATGGAAACAGCTTTATGAAATTTCTTATTAGGGTCTTTGTTCAGTTTACGATAACTACCACAGGCGAGGTGTTCCAGCATTTTCTTGTTGTAGTCCTCTGTGTCCAACACCACAGTCGCATTACCCTTGTCTGCTTTGCTGATCTTAATATCCTGGTTGCATCTAAGGTTCCTTAGCACCATTTTCTCATCCCTGGAGATATTCGGTTATTATATTTTTCTTAATCTCTCTAGTAATATCCTATGACTATCGATACTGTTGTCAGAGCTTAATAACATTGGTCTAGAAACTCTTGATTTGTCCCATAAGAATCTAAGCTTTGAGTTCATCCTTGACTGGATTACAAACTCCAGTTTTTTATTGGATATGCGGTTGGCTGGTTGTGGTATTTCAATGAGATTCAATGACCAAGACACTACTCCTTCTCTTTATACATCTCTCTATCTATCCAATGACACCATCACATGGGACATAGATAATCTATTCTAGAACATGGGTGCATTAAAATATGTGAATCTAGCTATTAGTCAATTGTGCGAGAGCATTCCATCATCCATTGGAATTTTATCTTGTAGCATATTATTCTCAATTTTTGTTTGAATTTTTGGATGCACTATAAATCCTGGCATCAAGAAATGTAAATATTATTGTATCTTTCTTTGCAAATCTAACTATAAAAAAATTCATAAAATGTAGGTAGTATGTCCATCTGTACAATAGAAGAATCTCTATGATCAAGTTGTCATTCCAATGGTAAATGAAGTATATTTAGTTTGTTGCAACCAATTAGAAGACCAGTTGCTCACATAAATGTGGCCTTATCAAATCCTAGTTGTTTGAGGAATACTTGTGCAATTTAACATATCATAAGATCAAATTATGCTACCATTCCTTTAGACAGTGTCCTTATGTATGTCAACAAAGTCAGAGAATGAGCTAAAAGAGTTTATCTAGTTTGATTTTAGAAAAATAAAATACAGGAAGGGAAGAGACATGACTCCCTTTTCCTTTGCCATGGCCCATGTCTTTGGAATCCTTGACCTATTTCCAGATTTGATTTGTATCCATCTCAGTTAATTTGTGAGGTCCTATAGACATATAAAGCAACCTTATCTTTATGATAGAGGATACAAATATGGGAATGTTATTTCTAGTGGGATGGTTGTGTCGTTGGAATATCTAGAGGATGTATTTCAATGTACAAATAATAAGATCAAGGCTAAATCTATAGAGAGGATCAACAAGAATATGATATGTTGCTAATGAACACAAATAAATATCCCAAATGTATGGTTTTCCAGTTACACCTGGAAGATCTAATTGTTGTGTTTCTAGTTGACATGAGCATCCAGTACAAAGAAATATTCGAAAAAGGGATGATGAAGTAAAATATGAGATAGTTAATCCACATAATTCACTTTATACATGAATTCTTATATATTTCCATCCTTTAAATCTCTACTGAACTATAACATACAACCTCTAATGCCTCTAAAAACCTGTGCTAACCCTTCTAATAAATCATTGGTCTCACCTGCTCCATTTTTAATCATTGTTGGGCATTTCCTCTTAGCTTGAGACAATACGTTGTCTTTTGACAATATTGATATATCCCCCTTGATAAATTGTTTTATCCCTAAAGTACTAGATGTGGAAGTATTCTTGGGCCATCCCATGAAGCTTTTTTTCGGGTAGATCCTTGCACTGAATAAATATTTTGACAGTAATCTATTCCTCAAATAGCATTTGAAGGCCATCCCCTTAATACTATTTACAGTTTAAGATATGATATGGCCAACTTTAATTTTCACCCTTTGTTGCCAACATCAATATAGTTATCAAAAAGTGGTTGAGTAACTTTAGAGAAAGCAAAGTGATTACTTGAATCGATTTCTATAGTGCTTATAGATAGAATGCCTTTATTCTCTGCTGTGTGGGCTGAGTTTTTTCTCTACTACATGGGCTGTGGGTTTGTGGGCTAAGTTTTGTGGGTTATTCCATTTTTTTGGGGATTTTTCTCTGCTGCGTCTGCTTTTCTCTACTTCATGGGTTGAGTTTTGACCTAGCGATCTTGGATTTTTCTCTGTTGTGTGGGCTTTTCTATGCTGCGTTGGTTGAGTTTTCACCTAGTGACCTCCTCTGCGTGTTAAATATTGAAGACTAGCTAGAAATCTAGGAGACTGCGTTGAGAGATTGTAATCGGGTTTGCATGCGATCTTGGATATTTCAGCTTGTGATTTTGTTCAGATAGCGATCTATTTGCATGCGATCTTGGATATTTCAACTTGTGATTTGTTCATATATCTCTGATTGTCAGTTTGATATATTTGGGTATATTATTGGAAAGAATCTGTTTTCCTGGATAGTGATTTGTTTGCATGCGACCTGTTTGCCTAGAAAGAATCCGTTTGCATGCAATATGTTTCCTGGAAAGAACTTTGATCTCTATGGGTGATATCTAATCTCTGTTACCGATGTTTTCTCTACGATTGATCTCGGTGGATGATCTGAAATCAATTTTGCATGCTATCTTCATCATTGTGACTGCCAACATCTGGTGTGATTCTTTGCGAGAGATCTGGTGTTGTGATTCTTTGTGATATTCTTTGCGATATGATATATTCATTGCGACAGCCAACATCTAGTGGGATCTGGTGTGATTGCTAGAGATCTAGTGCGATCTAATCTATTCATGCGATCTATGAATCATTGCTATCGAGGGTTTTTGTATTGCATATTATGTGACGGCCAACATCTAGTGAGATCTGGCGACCCTCGGCTAATTTGAAGGCGAACCTCGGTGATCTGAATCTATTGCATGCGATCTAAAGGCGATTGCTATCAATCTGTTATTCATTGATATCAATCTCTGCAATTGATCATTGCTAGACAAACCCTCAACGATTAATCTCTGTGGGTGACGGCCAACATCTTTATACCAGGTGCACACATTCCTTTTTTTTTCTAATACTTATCTACTGCTCATATGTTTCTTTTTGCTCGCAAGTATGAATAACTCACAGCATCTACTAAATATTTTCAAAGGTAGACCTAGTATAGTTACTTTACAGAGCCTTTATGAGTATATAGAGTCATTAGAGAAACGTAGAGAAGAAAGGGAAGCTAAGCTACAAACAGAGTTAGAAGCCATGCCGGAAAAAAAAAATTACATCTTTTGAAGACAAGATCCAAAAACAAATAGAAAATAAAATAAAACTATTGGAGAATAAAATGGAGACATTGGAGATTAGATTACAGGTAATAGAAAAACAAATCCAAAATAAGATCCAAACCCCCCAACAAGGAGATGATCATTTAGAAAGTCTTAAAATGAAGGACATGATTAAAGCACTAGAAGAAAAATTTAATAACAATCTCACCCTAAATAGCATGGAAGGTAATATATATATATCAAACCCAGTAAAGAGGAAATGAAAAAATTCATAGAATTCGACCATGAGCGTAACAAAAGGGCTTTGAACCTTGTAATCTTCAGTGTGAAATAGGAGGTAGACGAGGATACATTAGCCATAGTCCATACAGAATTACACAATAGATTAAAAATTGAAAACCTCAAGTCTAAAAGGAACGGGAATATTCATAAATGAAGATCCATTCTAGAAGATCAAGCAAAATTAAGAAAGAAGGTTCAAAAGGTAAAAGAAGCTAGGAAGGAAGGAAAATGGGCAATAATCAGAAATAGAAATGTCATTATTCGAGATAGAAACCAAAAAGACAACAATAAATAGAAATTCAGCATGCTCTGGATTCTTTCTTGGAATTGTCGGGGCTTTCCATGGAACAAATGCCCCAAGCTAAGTTGGATCTCGAATGAAGTTGATATCATATTGCTAGTAGAAACTTGGGAGCACGAAGAATCTAAGGTCCCTAACATAGATGGCTTTGTACTATGGTCAATCTGGAACAAGCGATCCTACCGTAGAGGCAAAGGGGGTATATCTTGTTACATTAGGAAGAACATCTCCCCCCATGCTAGGATTTATAAAAAATACCCTTACAACCAGTATATTTGGATACAGATTATGGACATTAACGATAAAAAAACGTACATAGCAATCTATTATTTTGCCCCTATTAATTCTAACTTCTATAAGGAAAACAATTTAGATAAAAATTGTCCCTACAATGGTCTAGAGAATTATATTTCTAGCCTAAGGAATGAAGGAAATATCCTCTTAATGGGTGAATTTAATGCTCAAACTTCAAACAACCAAGCTATTCTTCTAAGCAATCATTCCAACCCTAATCTTCTTTTGTTAGACGAAGACCTTACTCTAGCTGGAAGGTACAAATGAAGTGTTGGGCCCTGGAATTGTCTATTTTACCATCACTTCTTGACTTATATTTTATCCATTTTGTTCCCATTATCGTTTATTTATCATTCCATTTTCCATCCATTTGTTGTAACTGTGCGTAAAACAGCATACTACTTCTTTTGATGTTTTAAGTAGTTAATAATGATTATTTTCCTTTATCTTTGATGAATTGAAGACTATTATACATAATTTTACTAATGATGGTTTGTGGAGTGATTTTTCACGTACAACACGCTCATAGCCAGCTATTACAGCCTTAACCGAAAATGCATGCCACATAAGAACACCTTGATTTGTGTCTCGATTTGCGGGCAGAGGGAAACGAATCTCAAAAATATGAGACATGGGTATTGTGCGTAACATCCTCATTTACCTCACTCATGAGGAAATTGCCAAAAAAGCGACGGTTTGGCATATACAGATGGTTCTTCAAGAGGGTATTTTCCAGATTTACTGTTGCGGTCGGTTCCAAAGTTGCCAGCAGTTACGGCCGTGTTTCAGCTGTTACAGATCACAAGTTGGGGGTTCAGTTCCTCATTTCCATGAGATAATTTTATGTATAAATATGTAATCAATCTCATTGAGGGGGGAGAAGAGAATTCAATGTTATGATGTAGGATTTGATCCATATCTATTGTAATCATTCATTATGATAATACATGCTAGTAGTTTCTTAATTCTGGAGTTGTAGAATTTCATTGTGGAGATCCAGCTCTGCTCAGTGGAAGAAGGGCCCTCTTCCCTGAGCAGATGCTGGTAGTGTTAATTGTAAGTGTGTTATTTTGTAGATTTGTTTATTACTTAGCTCATGCTTTCATTCATTAGATTTATCATAGTTGTTTTATTATCAGCTCATGTTTTTATTCATTAGATTTATCATAGTGTTCTCCTGTTAATTCATTTTGATAAATCGTTGGCCAACACAATACTTCTTTTAGAATTATGCAATTAGATCTTGTTTCATAGGAATAGATTTTGTTTGAAGTGTCTTTGATTTACAGTTTGATTTTATGAATAGGTTTGAGGATTGATTTACTTTCAAGAATGTGTGATCTAGTTTACAAAGAGTTTCGATTGCATACCAATAGATAACAGTGTCAGGTAGAAATTGTGCTTGCATAGATCTTGCACGATAGCTTTAAAATAAAAGACTTCCTCAGGTTTATGTTTAGCACTCTGCATGTTAAGTTTTAATTAACTTACATATAGTGGGCCCAACATTTTGGTGTCGTTGCTGAGGAAATTATCAATGGCGCAAAAGTACATCTGACATTGTTTTGTAGATGCATTGTTAAAGTAAGGCATGTAGGTTGCATGATTACATTTCAGTTTATTGAATTTATCTTGAGTGTGAATTTTTTATATTTTCATTCGATTTTATTTCATTTTCAATCTTTGGAGCATAAATATTATCATTCCCCTTAATGGTGTTGTAAGCACCACCCATTCTACTAACAAGTTGACAGGAACATTCGAAGGATGAGCCTCAGAATAGCACATGAAGAATCTATGAAGAGATGGCAGGTAAGAAAGATGGAGAAGTTGTTACCTTCAAATTTTCCATCAAATATTCGAGAGGAGTGGCACCAACGAAAAGTATCCCCCCACATGTTATACCAAATTTTCATGGTTTGGAAAAAAAGACCCTGATGTATTTTTATTTCAATTTGAAATACTTTGTAGAGGATATGGTTATTGTGCTAATGATCAAAAGTTGACTGTGTTTCCCCTTACTCTAAAAGGAACAGCCATCCGATGGTTCATGAGCCTCGGTGGGAATTGTATACAAACCTGGGAAGACATGAAACATGTATTCTTGAAAAGGTATCAAGATTATTGCAGGGTCAATGAAGACGTCTTCGAAATGACATAAGGAGAAGAAGAGAGTCTGGAGGAATACATAGAATGCTTTCAATATAACCTCCAAAATCCAAACAAAGAAAACTTGGAAAAGAGATCTTAATAACACTTCTACTCAAGGGAATCTAAGATGAATATTTAGAAATATTAAATGTGATGGGAACAAGTAATGTATTTCAGTTAGCATATGACGATATTTCTAAGTTATGTAGAAGGTATTCAAGAGGAAATTTCAAAATTGGTAAGAATTCTAGTAATCCTTCTTTTTAATCTTTGAAATCTGCTGCAAGAACAAGAGTTATAGGAGCTGAAATCAGCAATTTATTTGAAATTTCTAAAGCTGATTCACAATTGGGTGTTTTGCAGGATAAGGAAAAGCAAGAGGAAATAACAGAAGCAAGGGATTTCCATTTGGATAATCTTGAAAGTTATGGTATATGTGACTTGAAGCATTCCATGGATTGTTGCCTCTCCATACCCTGGATGAAAGCAACATATCAAATAGATATGGGAGTTGCAGCCAACTCATTACAACAATCATGTCAACGATGGCCTACATGTATGGTTCAAAACTCTATCCCTCCATTTCCTTACTCTCATACTCAATCATTGAATATTCTTCCACCATGGCAGTTGTTGCAGCCTCAATTTAACTCTTACCTACCTTATCCATAAGGTTGGAATGGAATATCTTATGATCACATGGCCACTCTCGCTCATGCTGCAACACAACTTGGTCCTTCAATATCAGCATCACAAATCAATCCTCTACATCAGCCACATCTATTTTCTCATCAAACTCCTTGGTATCCAACACAATTTCTTGTCCAATCCACCCTCCACCCTAACCATAATAAAGCAGTACAATATGCTTACAGTGTTGAACTGCAAAATGTTCCTACATTTCCCTCTTGTTCTACCTCACCTACACCGCTACAAAAATACTGTGCGTTGTTGCAGCAAATCCATATGAGGCCTGAACATGTTTTAAATCCAAGATTTGCAGATGGAGTTTCTTTTAGTCCTCATAAGCAAGCAGACAAGATCAACATGCCACATGTAAAATTTGATGATGAACAAACATTGGAACCAAAAATTGAAGCATCATTTACATCATTAGATCTGAATCTGTTGTGCATTGAGGAAGATCAGTTTACTAAGGAGATTCACAGTGTGACATCCATGAGAAATCAAGGGAACAAAGACTATATTGAAGCTTGGTTTCAATCTGTCATCGGTCTGCGGCATCATTCCATACTTCACCAATTCTTGGCACCATCATTTCAAGGGAAGTTGATCTCTCATATCCTAGCATTCATAAAGTTATATTTTTCTGTTAGGAGTATGAACCTGCTTGAGTCACTTCTTCGAAAGTGGCTCCATTGGAAATATGCATACACTTGAACAATTTTTATATTTCCAAGTAGAATAGGGTAGGATAGAATAACATAATAAAATCATGCTTTTGTTTTTTTTAATTTTTTATTTTTGAATAAGTATGCTCTCTTCCTGCGCTTTGTTGCGATCTGGAAGATCAGAAAGTAGAAAGATAAGGAATGGGTATGAGATGTTTTCAAGAATGTTTTGGAATTGTTGACTATTTGAGCAAAATGCTTAAATCATTTTTTTGTCTTCAATGTTCAAAATTTAATTTGTCTCTCTTTGTTACAAAAAAACAAATTTTCCTAAAAACAAAATTACAGTAATTAGGGAAGGTGAATGAAGGATCCACAGGAAAATGAGCCAATGATTATGGAACCCTTCAAGCTTGAACTTTGGCATGAATTTGTTAGCTGCAACACCCAGCTGTGACAGTGAGCTGCAACATCAGCTTGACAGTGAACTGTAACACCCACCTGTGACAGTGAGCTGCAACACCAGCTATGACAGTGAGCTATAACACCATGTTGTGACAGTGAGCTGCAACACCCAGCTATGATAGTGAGCTGCAACACCAAGCTATGATTGTACTACAGGTGAGAATTTATAAGTTTGAGACACGTGTGCATTGCACATCATGGCATGTATTTGGTTTTCGTTTGTATATAACACATCCATAAAAATACACATGATTTATTTCAATATTATGTCATTTTTTAAGAGTTGCAGATGCGGCTGCAACAGACTGTGTAAGTCAATCTAGGTGTTCAATGCTTGAAATTTTTGGTATGGGTGTGTGTTATATTTAAATTTACATCATTAAAAACATTTACACCTGTTCTGGTCACTTTTGGGGGGTCAAATTTCATTTATTAAATTTTTGGTAACATTTTGGTTTGAAAATTTTACTGAAACACAGTCGGGACAGTCCATTTTTGGGAGACCAAATGGATTTGTTTTTAAAACCTGTTTACATACTAAGTATCCATTTTAATATAGTTTCCAAAACAATTTGAATTTTTAATATTGGGTATCAAATGAAAATTTTATGGCCAAAATACTAACGGGGTGTCAAGCAGGCAGCTTAGGAACAGAGTTGAGATAGTCAATTTTTGGATGCCTTACTGGACATATATTGCAAACATTTTTCATTGATATATTTCCCTATGAATTTAGTTTACAACGCAATTTGAATCACTCCATTTCGATATCGTATGCAAATTTTATGACCAAAATACCGACTGCCTATCACAAATCAGCATTCCTAAAACTCGGTTTCCTAGACTATTCATTGGATTATTTGACCCATAAATTCTTATTGGATTCAAAAATTAAAAAATTTTCTAATAGATATACCTACATGAATCTATTTTCATCTCCAATTGGAATCACATCAATCCGTTATCAAACGAAAAAGTTAATCCTAAAACCGTGACCATTGGTCTAGTCCAGAATTCGAAAAAACACCTTGCCATGCAGGTTGTTACTGAGTGATTTGGAATATCATTACATAAAATTTTAAAAACCTGTTTCTAAGGGAAATAATCCTATGAATTTAATTTCTCTTTGCTTTGGAATCACTCAAATTGGACAAGGAACGAAGAAGCTATCATCAGAATACTGTTGGTGAGTCTAGATGGACATTGCTCTCACGCATGTATAAAATGGATTTTTCTTTGTTCATTTTTCTTTGGATTTGTTTTATAAGTAATTGTTTGTTGTTTTTTTTTCATAATTGTTGGGTGGAGAGAGATCAATAATCTCTCTTCTTCCATCATCTCATGTTTTATTGCAGGCAAGTGCTAGGTTTTTGCAGGTCCTTGGAAGAAAAAGGTCAATACATGTACGAGTGACTCTTGAAGACTTTTTTTCTCAATTTGCAAATGGATCGAGCACATAAAAAAATGGAGAGATTGATGTGCAAACCATACAGATTCCAATGTTTCCGAAGTCAAGTCTCATTGCTACATGTCAAGAATCTTTTTTAAACACCTGTCATACCAATTGTTACAAAAAGAAACCTTTCAAGAAGCCAATTCAACTATGGTATATTCATTCACCCTCCTCATTTCAAAACCCTAAAAATCCATTCATGTCGAAGTACCATTTTCCATTGCTTATGTAGTCACCTTAACCGTTTTATTTTCCATCACTACTACATCATGACTTCACATATACTTTCAACTTCTGAATTTCATGTTGGTTCTATTTTTCACTATGATTATTCACAATCATTTATTTTGTACTCGTATTGGATGATGTGGAATTCATTAAGGTCCACCTTCCAATGGTATTGTCCCATCAACTCCGACACATCATCTGGGATTGAGATTAGAGTTTTATAGTGCCCTGGTATCTGCATGAATCAATGGCAGATTTCCTTGTTGTTAATCATGGGGATTCATCAATGCCTCTTGATTGACAAATCTTGCAAGTGACTCGACTCCAGCACATCCATTCGTACCTATCAAGATGCACTAAGGTACTTTAGACCTCACTGTCATCAAAGGTGAGTTGTTTCACATTAGTTAACAGCATACATTAATGGCTGGTAATCCAATGATTTCTTTCCATGCTCGACTTCAGCACATTTATTCGCATGGTAAGAATTGTACCTTGGTTTTGTAGCAGCTGAAGATTATGTGATCTAATGGTTTCAAAAATGACTTGCAGCATCATTTGTTCAGTAGTTTTGCAATTCATTTCCATTTTCTTCCAACAGTTATCAGTCTTACATGCAACCAGCACAACATCATGGACCAAATTCAGCCTCATCCAGTTTTAGCTCTCATATACATTTGTCTCAGCATCAGATCGGCCTACATAGCTCCAGCATACACCAGTCCATTCATGTCAACCAAGGCTTCCATGGAGGTAAAACTTGAGGTAAAATAACATGAGTTTTTTATTTATTAAAGATTTAGGGAAATGTCATGAAGAACCACTAAGCATCCATTTCCATTTTCTATATATCATTTTTTGTCCATCCATTTCCATCGTTTCCCACTCAATTCTCACACTTCATCATTCATGCACATCCACTTCAAAGTCCTACCCAACATCTCACCAACCCAACTGACCAAGCATGAAAATAATCAAAGGATACCTTATTGTTGTCACACAATAACCAATAATAGGAAGTCTTACTGCTGCCACACAAGAACCAGTAGTAAGAAAAGAAGTCTTGAATCATTGCTATTGCCACATAAAAACCAACAATGAGAATAAATAAAGCAGTTGCTTGAAGGTTGTTCTTTCCAGATTTGGGATTTTTTTTATGCATGTGGGAACTACAAATCCTCTATGGCTGCAAATTGAGGAAATGATGCATGAGGGCATGCTTTGCATTCAGTTTGGGGGAGAAGGATTTTTGTGCACCAACAATGAGTTTTGAAATATTTTTATGGCAATAGAAACATGCATGCGTACTATAGAAGAAGTATGTAACTTGCTCATTCACATTTTGAGATAACAACTAATGGATTCCCAAAATTGGAAGATCGATATTCAAGCATTAATGAGGTATTTACAACCAGCAATAAAAGGTAGTCCTGTAATAATTTGCAGCAAGTTCATGACCAGATTCAAGGTTTGCAGATTGTTTTCCCATTAAAAATGTTCTCTTGAAGTACAAGCAAAAATGATTGGGGAGTTTTGATGGTGATTGAGTTGTATACTTAAGCAATGAGTATTCTGAATTCATCAATTATCTCAAGAATCCTAGAAAACCATTGAAAAAATGATCCACTGATGTCACACAAGAACCAGCTGTAGGAACACAAGGCATTGTTGTTGCTTCACGAGAAATTACAGTGGTAAGATTCTATGCTGCCATATAACAGAGAATACATTTAGAGGTATGAGTTTCATTGTTCACTGATGCCTACATTGGCTTACAATTGTTATCATGGTCCTTGCATATATGATGTTGTGATTCATAATGGAAGAGAGATGTTGTTGTCACTATGAAAATATTCCCATAATAATGAAAGATAGACTAGCCTTTGGGAAAACATGCTTATATTTACATGGCAGCAAACCAAAAAAAAATTTGGGTATATGAGATTTCATGATTACAGGGTTTCTATCCACATAACAAAAGCATCAATTGTTAGTGTTAAGCCATGCTCAGCCCACGGTTTCATGACCAGCCATCTATTTCTAGCTCATTTCATTGTTGCATCTCAGAAGGTGAAGGTATATCCAAGGCAAAAATGAAGGTAATAGCAGAATACATATTTCAATGATTATGTTTTAAGTAATCTGAGTTTTTGGAGCAGCAATACATAGTCATTTCTAGATCCATGCTATGTTTTCAAAATTAGATTATTAGAAGCTACATGAATGTATGAAGTGAGATACATACATTCATAGGTTTTGTTAATTAATACATAGATTTGTTGAATATGGTGGCTACCAACTATTTTGAAATGGCTTGGTGCTTTGATATTCTCATTCTTAGTTGGATATGGGCTTTATGCTTGCTGCAATTGGCTTTTTGGTGCTATATGTTGTCAGTAATATTTTTATAAGCATGGAAACAATTGAGAGGGTCTATTGAACTACTTTGAAGCAATCATACCATACACAACAATTGAAAAATGGTCATTTTTATTAGTAAATAAATTTTATAATAGTATGGAGGATTGATGTGCAGATCAAAACTTGTTTTCTGCCTTGAAGAGTCTCATCAAAGCATGAGTACATGATGTATATCCTCAGTATGGAGGAGATGGCTATTTACATCTAATATGACAACTCTTGTTTTGCATGAGGACATGCGACATATTTAGTTTGGGGGAGTGGTTTTTGACATTCTTTGTGCATACCGATTTTTACTCATTTACAGCTTGCAAAAGTGCAGAAATTTATTTAAGGATATATTGCAAACCGTGAGCTGATTTTTCATGAAATTTTGAGAAAATAAGCATCATGGTAAGAAGAAAAAACGTGGGAAGTTTCAGCTCAATCTAGTGCACTGTTTTCGAGAAAATGACAATAATCACCTACATCCAATTTGCATTTTTCTTGAAATATGTGATGTGGGTTTCTCTAATTTTTAGTGTGGAGATGCATTAGAATGGTAGTTACTTGTTTGAAAAATTTCAGCCCAACCCAGTTTGTATTTTGTGAAATATTGGTTCATGAAGTTCAGTTGCAACACATTTTTATTCATGTTCATCTACAAAAGTGCAGAAATTGAAATGGGCATATCTTGCAATTGGTAAGTTGGGTTCTCATGATTTTTGGACAAAAAGTGCATAATACCAAGATGAACAAGCCTTGAAATTTTTATTCCAATCCAATGTACGGTTTTTGAGAAAATGACCATAATCACCTACAACAAATTTGCATTTTTATCAAAATTCATGATGTGGGTTTCTCTGATTTTTGGTGTGTAGGTGCATTGGAGTAGTATAAACCTACCTGAAAAATTTCAGCCAAACCCAGTTCGTCGTTTGGGAGAAAATGACTTTGAAAGTTTTATGTTCAAAAGGCTGCAACATTGTAAAATATTGCATTTTTCCCATTCCGTACGGCTGCAACACCATAAAATATTTCCCTTTTCCCGTTCCGTACAGCTGCAACATCGTAAAATATTTCATTTTTCTCGTTCCATGCAGCTGCAACACCATAAAATATTTCCCTTTTCTCATTCTGTGCAGTTGCAACACCGTAAAATATTTCATTTTTCCTGTTTCGTGCGGCTGCAACACTGTAAAATATTTCCCTTTCCCCGTTTCGTGTAGCTGCAACACATAAATTTTTTGCCTCTTTTCCCATTTTAGGCAGTTGTGACTCCGCCAAATTCTCCGCTAAATTTAACGCTCTTTGGGTTGTGACTCCGCTAAAATCTTCACCAAGTGCTTCGCTAAATTTAGCGATCTTTGGGCTGCAACTCTGCCAAATCCGTCGCTAAATTTAGCGTTGTTTGGGCTGCGACTCCTCCAAAATCTTCGCTAAAACCTTCTCCAAATTCTCCGCTAAAAAATAAGTTGTGACTCCGCCAAATTTTTACTAAATCCTCTGCTAAGGAGCTGAGACTCTGCTAAATTTTCTGCTAAATCCTCCGCTAAGCAGCTGTGACTCTGTTAATCTCTGTTAAACTCTCCATTTGTTCTGGCTGCAATTGTGTGAATGGTAAAATGAAGGAACGAGTAAATGAGTTCTTCTAGTTGGGTGCTACATAGGTGTTGGGTTGCATGAGGACATGCAACAAGTTCAGTTTGGGGGAGATGTTGGGCCCTGGAATTGTCCATTTTTTCATCATTTCCTAACTTGTATTTCATCCATTTTCTTCCCATTATCGCCCATTTAACATTCCATTTTCCATCCATTTGTTGTAACTATGCATAAAACAGCATACTACTTCCTCTGATGTTTTAAGTTGTTAATAATGGTTATTTTCCTTTATCTTTGATGAATTGAAGACTATTATGCATAATTTTACTAATGATGGTTTGTGGCGTGATTTGTCACATACAGGACGCCCATAGCTAGCTGTTACAGCCTTAACCGAAAATGCATGTCACATAAGAACACCTTGATTCACGTCTCAATTTTCGGGCAGATGGAAATGAATCTCAAAAATCCGAGACATGGGTTTTGTGTGTAACATCCTCATTTACCTGACTTTCAAGGAAATTTCCAAACAAAGTGACGGTTTGGGATATACATATGGTTTTTCGAGAGGGTATTTTTCATATTTACTATTGAGGTCGGTTCCAAAGTTACTAGTAGTTATGGTCGTGTTTCAACTGTTACAGATCACAAGTTGGGGGTTTAGTTCCTCATTTCCATGAGATAATTTCATGTATAAATATGTAATCAATATCATTGAGGGGGGAGAAGAGAATTTAATGTTATGATGAAGGATTTGATCCAGATCTATTGTAATTATTCATTATGATAATACATGCTGGTAGTTTCTTAATTCTGGAGTTGTAGAATTTCATTGTGGAGATCCAGCTCTGTTCAGTGGAGGAAGGGCCCTCTTCCCTGAACAGATGCTGGTAGTGTTAATTGTAAGTGTGTTATTTTGTAGATTTGTTTATTATTTAGCTCATGCTTTCATTAATTAGATTTATCATAGTTGTTTTATTATCAACTCATGTTTTTATTCATTAGATTTATCATAGTGTTCTCCTGTTAATTCATTTTGATAGATCGTTGGCCAACACAATACTTTTTTTAGATTTATGTAATTAGATCTTGTTTCATAGGAATAGATTTTGTTTGAAGTGTGTTTGATTTAGAGGTTGATTTTATGAATAGGTTTGAGGATTGATTTACTTTTAAGAAGGTGTGATCTAGTTTACAAAGAGTTTCGATTGCATACCAATAGATAACAGTATCATGTAGAAATTGTGCTTGCATAGATCTTGCACAATAGTTTTGAAATAAAAGACGTTCTTGTGTTGATAATTTATGTTTAGCACTCTGCATGTTAAGTTTTAATTAACTGACATATAGTGGGCCCAACATGAAGCTCTGAAGATCTAGCGAATAATTTGTTTGGGTTTGAATTAGTCAAGCTTTGTAGTGCTCAAGATATCACAATTTGCAACGGTCTAAAAAAGTGGCCCAATTCTAGCCAAATGACCTGTATCCATGGGCTTGGTAGCAATGTGGTGAACTATGTTATTTCCGATATCCCTTTATACAACGAAATAATAAATTTTGACATATTAAACGACCACAAACCTGACTCGAATCATATTCCTTTAATTATAACTCTCAATTTTGTCATGCATAGAGATCCTATAGAAGATAATCCTCATAGCCAAAAAAACTTGATCTTTGATAGAAATAAAAATAATCTTTTTCAAAATGAATTAAAAATTAATTTGCTTCCTTTATCAAGTATAAACAACATAGAAGACCTCTATCATAATTTTACCACAACCCTCTCATATTCTATTAACAAGTTCTCAATTGAAGTTTCAAGTAATAAAAGAAATAACAAAACCAACCCTTTGTATGATAAAGATTGTAAAAGTGCGAGGAAAAGAATTAAGGAATCTCTTGATGACTCTCTTAAAAATGACAAGATAAAAATATAAAAAGCCCTAACTAAAAGGAAAAAATGCAATATATTCATAAAAGACAAGAAAATCTCTTACACCTATCTAAGGTGGATCCTAAGAAATTTTGGAGGCATATTCTAACTAGAAAAACTAAAGATAATAATAGAATTTCTTTACACAACTGGAATTCCTATCTTAAAAAGCTTTATGAAGCCCCGAATGGCATAGTTATATTTGAAACCCTGCTCACAACAGAAGAAGTTTTCTCATTAGAAGACATAGATTTTTGGGTTAAGCATCTAGCAAATGGAAAGGCTAAGGACATCGAAGGTTACCAGGCAAAAATCTTAAAAATTGGAGGTCATGTCCTCAACCCTCACATCCACAAGCGTTCAAGCAAGGGTTCCCTAAACCTTGGACTCAAAGCCTCATTATCCCTATTTTTAAAAGTGGGGATACAAACAACCCCTCTAATTACCGGACAATTATGATTAGCCCTTTCTTAGCCAAGTTATACGGTATTATTTTGGAAAAGAAGATCAGCAATTGGCTTGAAAGTGAAGGTAAGCGGGTTTTAGAAGGAAACACTCTACAACGGCCCATCTCGTTACGCTTAGGCTAATTGTGGAGGAGTGTCGTAATGATAAATCCAATCTCTTCTGTTGTTTTGTGGACTTTAGAAAGGCTTTCGACACAATACCTAGAAGTAACCTATGGAATAGATTAGAAGAGCTAAAGGTTCCTTTCGAGTTGAGAGTCGCCGCAATAAGGTTATACGAGAATGTCATTACTAAGTTTAAGACCAACGAGGGGTGGTCGAAAAATATTAAATGTAATATCAAAGTTAAACAAGGTTTCCCCTCTCCCCCACCCTTTTTGGCATTTACATAGATAAGCTAGAAGTTTGTTTAGATGAAGGAGGTTGTGCTGGCACAATCTTAGATGGAATAGTCATCATCCTTCTTCTCTATGCTGACGATATTATTCTTCTGGCAAGGTGTCCATCTGATCTTGATAAGCAACTAAGGCTTATTAAGTATTTTTGCTCTACCATGGGTATGACTGTTAACACTGACAAAACAAAAATTATAATTATCAAGTCCAAGAAGGACACTTACGTTAATTTTATGTATGACAATATCAACTTGGAGGAAGTGTCTTCTTACAAATACCTAGGAATTGATATTCATCACAAGCTCAACTGGAACTATAGCATTAAGAAAAGGATTAATGGAGGGTGGAAATTTTATTTTGGTCTTGAAAATAATTGTAAAGCAGCAAACCTTATGATGTGGGATAAAAAGAAGCTCATCTTTAAAACTTTAGTCACTCTTGTTATCTTGTATGGGTGTGAGGTGTGGAGTTGCAGAATATTTAGAGAATCCTGGAGAAAGATTGAGCAAATCCAGAAGCGTTTTATAATGTATAACCTCAAAATTAAAAGAAATACACCCTACCCTATTCTCCTTATAGAAGTGGGTCTTTCCCCTGTCGAGAGCCTAGCTATGACTAGGCTCCTGTTGTACAAGCACAAAATCAATAACATGGGAGACCATAGACTTCCTAAACTAACTTTAAATTCCATCCAAAACCACCTAAGGCTCAAGCGAGGTTGGTATAAAGATACCAGGGCTTGGTTAAACCATTGGAAGATCGACGAAAATGTTGCATTGCAAAATATAAGTAACATTAAAAATATTGTCACTTCTAAGTTCAAGGAGAAAATGTGGTGTGAGAAATATTTAGAGGATAAAATAAAATTAAGTTATAATAAGGAGGTCGTCAACCCTACTCTAGAATATCAAAAGTATCTCTCAGTTTTAACTAGTTCAAAGAAAAAAATTAATATAGCCAAGATAAGAACAAACTCTCATGAGCTTCATAGTGAAACAGGTCATTGGGCAGTTCCTAAAACACATGGGTAGAAAGGATCTGCCATCTCTATGAGAAGATGAACATTGAGGATGAAAAACACTTCCTCTTAGAATGCCCTGCTACACCCACATTAGATCTCAGTTTCATAATCTTTGTTGTAATTCTGACCTTCCTAGCCTTTGAACTTGTCAAAATTATAGTGAGCTCGGGACGCTTCTCTCCAAGCTCTTTGAGCATAGAAATACAATTTTAAAACAAACTAAATAATGCATTTTTTTGGGTCCGATAGACCAAAGTTTGGTCTGAGTGGACGTTAACCATCATCATCATCATCATCATCACTATGAGACTTTGACTTTTTTTATTTTGTTTAATAGTAATCTTCTCATAATACTCTTTTTTAGCAGGCACCTTCTCATTCCTGGGAAAGGCACTAAATTTGTTCTCCTGTCCATTATTTTTGCAGTCTTTCAAATGTCAATCATAGTTATATAAAGCCAATTTTTTCACTTTGGACGAAAACTTCACTAAAATAAGTCTAAAACTTCACTTTGGACTAAAACTTCACTCAAATAAGTCCAAAACTTCACTTTGGACCATAGTTTAATCTTTTTTATTCACTCAAATAAGTCCAAAACCTCAAATAATATATAAATACTTATGAACATAATTAAAACTCTAACCCTATTTATATTTCCCATCAATTTATCTACTAAGAATATTTATGCCATTCCATTGCTTTTCACTGATTGCATCTATAGAGTTTTGGACCAATGGATTTGTTGATGTTAATTCACCGTTCATGTCTGTCTTGATTTTTCCTCACTGAATAATTAAAATTAAAATTGTTTTATTGTTTTAATGTTTTTTGGTTTTTGTTTTACAGGAAGCGGAGCGAAAGATACTTGGAAAAATGCCCAAAAGAATACAAGGACGTGGTAGAGAGCCATCTGGAATGGGTGGAGTCAGGAAGGAGTGGGTTGAATTCATGAGAGCAAATCAGTATGTCTAATAATCTCATAACCTTTACAATTTTTCTATAAAATATGAGCTATTCCAATCCATTTGTATTATATTTTCATTTGTCATTATTTCAGGTCTCTCTATATTTTTTAGAAAAATAAATTATGTATTACTTAATAAATCACCCTTAGGTGACCATATTACATGGATTGCATGTCATCGGCCGTGTTATCTTGACTTTGAGTTGGGACGCTACAAAACCCAACTAGGAATTAATTCTTGTTGTAAAATATTTCAAAATGAATACTGTATAGTTTATACTGGAAACATACTAATAATAATAGATAACATGTTGGTTTCCATCTCAGGATACTCTTTTTTAGCAGGAACCTTATCATTCCTGGGAAAGGCACTAAATTTGTTCTCCTCTCCATTATTTGTGTAGTCTTTCAAATGTTGACCATAGTTATATAAAGCCAATTTTTTCACTTTGGACAGAAACATGAGCCTTAAAGTTTATTTGCAATTCAAATCTGTACCAACTTTTTGACATGGGTGAGCTCTTAGAAAAGAAAAACCAGAGTTGGAACCGTAGTTTGCCTCCTGGTTTCTGTGTTTGAACTTTTTGTGTCAATAACATTCTTAGCCCTGATGGCCTAAATCTCTCTAAGGCCAACATAAGAGGATCTTTTCAAGTGTATGTATGCAATAAACAACCTCTAAATGTAGCCCTCTTCCATAAGAAGTCAAAATTCACCAAATTATTTCCTCTCGACTTGCTAAACTATGCACAACATAACGTTATAAAATAACAATACAGAGTTAAAATAGCTAACATTAACTATCTCTTACCTCTTCCACCAAATTTGGTTGTCTCTGCCAACCTTTCCACTAAACACTCCATTAGCACTCTTAACAATTGAGCTCTTCACCTCTTAACTATTTAGAGTCAATACACTAATCCCCTCTCAACCGTGTGTGCACTCCTCGCTAAATTTATTAAGCACACACCACAACAACGTTGTAGCACTAGTCATATAGTCAACCATGTGACTGGTACCTTTTATGGAGGTGAATAATCCCGGTTTTAGGAATGGATGAATTCGCAAGAAACACCTATGCCAAGTGGAACGCCCAATCATCATTCAACAATTAATTCTCTACTTCAACTATATCCCAGCTATTCCAAGTAATCTAAGAAGATTCCTCATCGTAGCTCATGATTTGATAACAATTTAATAAATGATTTTATATTTTAAAATGAAATCATTGTAACGAGAGCTTGAATTGATGGATAGATGCTATGAGATAGGGAAAGTCTGTTGAATCAATTCAGAAGGGATAATCTCACCCTAGGTTATAAATATATATGTATTTTATATGTAAGGAGGAGATTGATAGAATACTATATATATATATATATAAACCTCGTCTCAAACACAAAAGGTGTTATACCATAGCACCTACACCTTGCACATGACCATCCTTGGTGTCCCAGGTCATATCGCAATCAAAATCAAAAGGAGTTATGTACTATCACTTGGAGTGTGATATCCAACCAACAATCGCTACGTCCAAATACCGTCATACCACTAGTGGTCTCATCGCACCACCAATGGCTTGGTAACCTACATGCACTTATGATTTCGATATGACATCTCAGCCTTTAATTTTATCAATGATCGATCTCCTCCCTCTAATTGGTCATTAAGTTAACCAACAATTCTACACCATCAATCTTCATTCCAACACACAGTTGCCATTGATTTGTTGTGTGTAAGACTCCATTCATTTTATGCACATCAAGATTAAATTCTTCCTGCAATTCGCAAATTATACAAACGGGATTCCACCAATTGATTTGAATGTCAATTGACACGATCATAATACATAACATAAACAAGAAATTTCCCTATTTCGATCAGAAAATTCAATCAATATTTCACCCTATGCGCATTAATACATATAGTCTGCATATTACTGTATACAACAAAGAATTTAACTCTGTAAGATTCAACAAATACATAATTCAACTTTTATTCACAAAGAAAAACCCCCCGAGCTTGAGTGCAATAGATAGATCAATACAAATGGAGACTGATTCCAGCCTCCCTTAGTAACAGTCTTTAGATAGACTGATAATCAATTTAGTCGGTCCTAAGTTTAGTAGAACCTCTAACTTTAACCAACCCGGCCAATGTCCCATAGGCGCTCAACAAAGGCGGACTTCAAATTTTCGGTGAACTGGAATTCATAAAGATTTCGCTCCCATATCCAACAATTAACCTGCTTGCTAATTCATCGACGAAATGGACTAACAATCGTCAGATCTAGATCTACAGTGGACGTCAATTCTAATATCTATAATGTGTTTTTTTCTGAGCCACTCTACAATATTAGGATCTAGGTGAAACTCTGCCACCTATTATGCATGATGACTTGCATTGATTTAGAGGCCAAAGTAGGATCCCTCTAGATGATAGATCTCATTTTCCTCTTGCTCAAATTCTGTCCTTTTTTGTTGAAATATTTATTCAAGCTTCTGTTCTTTTTGTTTGTTTATGTGTGAGGACTTTTTGTTTTGATCTTGTTAATTGGTTGGGTTAGAGGCTTGAGTTAGCTTAGGATTTTAGCTTGATTATTGGGATGGTTTGGTTAAATTGGGGCTAGTAGCTTATGAAGGGTCTGTTTTTATTTAGGTAATAATGAATATGGCAATGGGGATGTAGCATGTAGGCCTTGTAGCATGTATTTTGGTCCTTGTACGAAAAATCCGGCTCTGAAAATCACTTCATCTATCCTATGTGCAATTATGCACATTCTCCTAAGGTCCTTTGAAACATCCTTTCTTCTCATAAAAGGGTCCTTTCATATCCACTTCTATTACAAAAAACAAAAATGAATAAGCTACTAGGATTCCACTGTTAGAATTCTACACTGGAAATAACTAATAAAGAGACAAATCCATACTAGAAATCTGAGCCCCCTCTCATAATTCCTGAATATTTAGGGACTCCTCCTCCATTGGCACAACCTCTTTAGAGATGATCAACTCTTGTATTGAGTTCTCTTTATATATTTATTATTGACGAAGGAATTCTCATCAAAATATTGTTTAATCTCCAGCAACAAACTCATTATTGGACCTATAATAGAATATTCTCAAATCTACATATGCTATGTGCCCAGTCCATCAGAAGCTTGGAATCTCTATAGACCTGCAAATGTTTACGTTCTTTTTCCTTTGCTACCTTCATCAGAATTCAAAGGCCATAAAACTCAGCTCTATTGTTTTCCCCTTGTTCTGCAGCATACTTCAAAAGAAAATAATGAGAAGAATTAATGCACAAATTGGACCTTGCCACGCACATTCTTGGATGTCCTTGACAAGATTTATTGTAGAAACCCCAAGCTTTTTCATGATCAATGCTAGATTTGGTTTCTCTAGAATTCTCTGATATTTTTCTTTTAAAGGATTTCAACTGCCTTTAAAGGAGGCCCGGATTTTATGGGCTACCTGGGTTGTATTTAGTTTCGTTCCTTGAAAAATCATACTATTTTCTGAAAGCCACAAAGCAAGGAAAAACCTTGAAATATTTTTCAGATTTATCAGATAGCCATTAGAAAAAAACAATCAACCAAATTTGATTGATCCCATTTGTTTGTTCCGGAAATAGTTGTAATAATTCCTTCCAGACAGCCTTAGATAAAGGATAATAGAACAATACATGATCCATTGTTTCCTCACTGCATTTACACAAGATGCATCTGCTAGGGGCCCAAGACCATTCAAATTCCTTTTTTGTCCATTTTCCCATCCAAGCCAAAGAAATAGCCTTGATTTGGGAGGACTTTCCAAATTCCTAACAATTTTACATCACCAAACTACTTCTTTTGACTTCAATTCCTCCACACTTGATGAGTATCCCAGTTTGGTTGTATACTCACCTGGTTCTTTATTTTTAGACCATTTAATTATGTCCTCTACATTTTATCCTTGAAGGTTCAATGCTTCCGGTGATTTCCAATCTTGAGACAATGCATTATATCCATTAGGAATTGCTACCTCTTTCAGAAATAATATTCCAAACTAATGAAGATCATTAATAAGAGCTTCTAACATATCACATATTGAAAGAAGAGGAATTTAAAGCAATTTTTATTAGAAGGCATATGATGTGTGTGTGTAAGCACACCAATGTAGATCAATCTTAACTTCAGATCTTTTAACCAAAGAGAGATTTTCATTTTAGTTTTTGTATCCCTCTCAGTGCCTAATAGATCTGAAGTTAAGACGGATCTATGTTGGTTATGATATAGATATATAATTTTTAACATTTAGTGTAATTTGTACCTTTTTTCTCCAAGGAAATCCTCGCAGGGAACCCAAGGGATGTTTTCCCACTTTTAAGGATGGAATACATAATAAGCCTATAGGCATAAACTAGTGCTCCTCACCCAAAGGGATTCAAACTGGGCACCTGCTGGCATGGGACTACTCAAATGCCTGTTGGAATATTGGTCAATACTGAGGGGGGGTATATCAGTATTGTTAACTTTTTACATTTTAACCAGTTATTTAAACTTTAATCAAAACATGGAATCAACAATATACACAAAAACACGGATTTTATCGTGGAACCCCAATTGGGTAAACCACCAATACTTTCTATACTGCAAAATTATATTTACAATAAGTTTTTGAAAGCTACCACTTGTAGGAGACACCAATCCCCAAGTTTCTCAGCTACAACTGAAGGATGCACCAACACCCTATTTACCAGCCACTACTAGAAGGAGGCTACAACCCCCTTGCATGCATGTAGTCTGCCCTAGCACCACCCTACCACACTAGTCTTTTTTTCATAACTTGAATAATATCTTATGTTCTCTGCCCTCTACCATAAATTTTCATATCAAACCCACAAAGATACTCAGTTCTTCTTTTACTTTCATTGGCCTCTTTACTACTTCAAATTTTCATATAGAATGTACAAACGCTATGTTCTTCTTTTACATTATCTGGCTTCTTTACTGCATCATATATTCATATTAAACACTCCAACAAACATCCTCTATTCTTCTATTTCTTTCCTTGGTCTTTGTACAGCTTCATATCTTCATGCAGATACTCTATTACTTCTATGGTCTTTATATTACTTCAGATCTTCATCATGAAAAACAGACAGAGACCCATTCTTTAAATCGAGCTTCTGTTTTAAATATATCTTTACAGAAAACCATTGTGTCTTTTAATTATCAAACATATCCCTTCAAATCGCGTGCTTCTTCATTCAGGAAACAGTCACACCCTTCAATAATTAACTATGTTTTATTTACACAGAAACGTACTTTTATGATTAATTAACTCTCTGGTTTATTCAATTTATAATTAATTAATAAACAAGCTACTCTGCTTTTTAAATAAACTGTCTTTAATTATAACAGCCGCACCCTTTTTAATAACTATGTTTATATTATTGTTTATATCCTTTTATCATTCATGTAGTTTACTGCGTTTTTTTAATTAATCATGTAGCTTAATCATAACTCAGTTTTACTTACTTATAATCATGTCCCAAAAATCTGTTTATTTCTCTATTTATATTCTTATAGATAACTCTTTTTAAACTTCATACATCGTTTACATTGCACCAACATCATTTAAATATTTTCTGTATGCATAACTTTCCTACTGTGCAATCATATTTTTTACATAGTCATACTTTATTTTTCTTTAAATTTGCAGCCATTTCTTTTGCACTTGTGAACACCAAAATAAAGATGTGAGACCATGGATGCATAGCCATATCACCAAAGAACATCCCCATGCCTTTGGATTAAATTGTTGGCTCAAGGGCAACAGTTGGTGGGCATTTGAAAACGGCCTTCTGTAACTGGTTTTAACACTTAAGCAGATTTCATTTATTTTTAACAGGCAAACATTTTTTTTCTCCAACTTGGCAAATCCATATCTCACACGTGTATTCACCATATTAGGATCTGATACTATGGATAGATGGATAGATCATCAGAGAAAAGACTCATACTTTATAATATATTTTTTTGGCACACACAGATCCTCTGGCGGGAATTTCAAAATGGCTTCTCAAAAAAAAAAAATTCAATTTGGAAAATTAATATTTCACACATGTGATATTTATTGCGGATACTGAACACATGGATAGATAGACAAGTTACCAAATAATAGACCCACACCTTTGGATGAAATTAGCTACACAACCACATCCTATGGCATGCATTTCCAAACCACCTCTTCAATTCTTGTTTTTAACACTTGGACACATTTTCATAGTTTATCTTTGGTGGCCATTATGACTTTCTTCATTTTGATAGATGTATTCCTTGCACATGTGATCCATATTCCTTGCACATGTGATCACCAAAAAGAAAACTAAAACCATGGATAGGTAAACAAATATCCAAGGAACAGACTCATGTCATCTAATGAGTTTTTGGGCACAGGAACAACATGTGGCAAGCATTTCTAGATGACCTTTTATTACTGGTTTTAACAATTGGACAATTGTGCCATTTTCAAGGTGAATTTTGTATTTCACCAAAACCATGAACCAATGTCACCAGATGATGTAGAATATCTCACTAAGCACAACACAACTCATTTCACCTTCATAATATTCTTCCTCTAACCAAGGCATGCATTTTAGTGAACTTGGTGTAGAAAACTGCCTGAACCCCTGTTTTGGTAGATCCATAACTTTCTCCACAAACACTCTTAAGACAAACTGAGAGCATGGTTAGATATCTAGGTAAATAATCTACAGCTTTACAAGATGGGGCGTACATTTTTCATAAACTATGAATTATGGTGGTCATTTTCCCAAGGCAATTTTGACTAATTTTCCCAAAAAGACTTGTTTTGGCAGACCCATATCTTTTACTTCAAGCACTTTTTATGAGAAATGAAACCATGGTTAGATAGGCACTTCAACAAGATATGGCATGGCAGGTCAGGGCGGGAATTTACTTTTACCTGTGAATTATGGTGGACATTTTCATAAGGCAACTGCTTTAGGGCAATTTTTCCTTAGTCAATCTCCAAAATTTCACACAATTGCCAAACTTTTCCAGAATGATGTCAGATTGCAATAATGACTTCCCAATAGCACTAGAAACACCATGATATGTATTTCCATCTTCATCGCACATGCCACATCATCATACATTTCATGTCATCACTTCCTTTGTCATTCATTAACTCATTTCACTAAGTTTGCTCTGCCACCATATCCTTGGTTATTCCTTTGTCATTATTAAACTCCTTTGACATCAATGACAACCACATTCAACAATGCCCAATAACATACATTAGTGACCACTGAGAACTGGATGGGCTAACCTCTTGGGCTATGTGTACTTTGTAGCTAACGAGTATTTAGCTTATTATTTTATACAAAATAAAAATCACTCCATGGTATTCTTCTATCGTTGATTGTCAAGATGTAAAATATTCTCATTGTCCTGAATCAGAGAAGGCATAGTTTCAGTACAAATTTTGTTCCAAAATATTAAATCTTTGATTTATGATACATTTGATAAAGTCACATGGAGCTCATATTAGCTTTTTCTATTTTCTTGGAGTGATTTATTTATGCCATTACTTTGGTGAATACCCTTTCTGAAAGATTGGGTCCAACTTCATAATGTTCAATGCAGTAAATCTACAATTTGACCACGTTATAATAAATTGGATCACCGTTGACATCTTATTGTCTGATGGATGGGTGCGTGATTGGAAGGTGTGCAAGTATGTTTATGTTGACTTCAATCTAAATGCTAGAAATGATAGTAATAAAAAAATATTACATAATAGCCACTATGATGTTTTGGCCATTGTGTGTATTTACTACTACATAGTGATGGTTGGGGATTCTAAGGTTGAGGTTGTGTGTACATGTCGTGGTGTACAGGGTATTTTTAGGGAGTTTCAACTATGACAATGCGCATTGTGCTGAGTGAACCATTATGATTATTAAGAAGCCTAAGCGCTAATCATATTAATATGAAATTCAATTTTTACCATGCATCATGTTGTAATGAGTCTCCCTTTGTTATCAGATTATGATTTTTAAATTTCACTATGGCATATCTCACCACATTACCCCACACACGTAGTTTTATAGAGACATATAAATGGTATTATAACTAGGGGTTCCCAATTGAAAAGCAGTTGTATGAGAAGCCATTTGGTTTGTATATACAAGGCTTAGTTGAGACTTGTGAGGCATAAAGAAGCATTAAAAATCCTTTGCAGTACGAAAAGCAATTGTATGAGAATCCATTTGGCACTCGTGATAATACCATTATGGTGCGAAAGAAAGATTCAATGTTTCCATCAATTGTTTGGTTGCCACAACAAATGGAAGGTATATTCAATCAAGCAAAAATAAAAATGGGCTTGGTGCTAGAGGATTCTTAATGCTGACCGGAACAGTTTTGGCTACTGAAGTTGAATGAACAATGTTACAGGATTCTATGTGCATAATAAGGCACATGATGTTGACTAGTAGTAAAATTGTTCAACTTGGCTCAAACAAAGTAAATGTTGGCGATTTGCTAGATTAGTTAACCAGTGCCTCATAATGCCTTGAAACTAACATGTTGTTCAGAAACGTTTCTACTAGACAAGAAAAAAAGGATAAAAAGTGTATACCAGTGAGGATTGCTAGTGATGTAGATGAAGAAATGTGTGATGGGACCATTACTACACGAGTTGGGGTGTGGAGACATGTGGGAGCTCCCAAACCTTCCAATTCATCTAATGTTCCTTATAAAGATAGTACAAGGTCTTCAACATACAATGCATCTTAAGAGGAATGTCCATTTCCAAATGTGCAAAACCAACCACTATGTGAGCTTATAGGTGATTTTCCATTTCTAGTTCAACAAGCAACTACATCCACAGATATTTCCCTTGATAGGGATTGTGGAGATGGCCCTTTTGCTTGGTTTGCACTTTAGGAACAACATAAACAAATATTTTGTCATTGGCCTGCTATGATCCATGTTGGTTTTGGAGGTTATCTAGCTACGTGTCATTTTTTGGATGGTTCTGGTGTTGAATTAATATATCCTCTTGTTGTAGATGTTTCTCCGATAACAGTGATGAGTTTGTTGGGGTCAAACATTAGAATTGCCTTGAAAACAACTTTTGGTGATACCAATTTGGATGGACCCTTGTTAATTAAAGATTGGTGCAAGGGTCGTGTGCAATTGGGTTCATATAGGTGAAGGTTATTTTGGTGAAAATGCTTCAAAATGATTCTAAATAAGCTACAAGTATTGTGACAGTAGTTATTGGGGAGCCTATTACACCACCACAATGTTTAGTTGGTGATTCGATAAATCTTAAAGGAACACCTTTGCAACAAATGGATCATTAGATTTGTGAATTTCAACGCAACACCAAGAATTGTGGTGTAGAGACTTTATCCATGCAAGACGGAGCAAGGTTGGATGATGGTAGTCAAAGGCGCCCAACTCAAGATTCAAAATCGAAGTTACACATGAGCCTCTCTCACTATCGACCAACTGTTCTATCATTTCGATTTCATACTTTGTTTGTTGCATACTAGGATGACTAGATTAAGACATCACATAAAACTCTTCAACTATGGGAGAAATATTCACTTGAGTGATATGCCTTTCCAAAATTTGTTTCATATTATGTTAGTTGTCCAAATACAAACCCGCTACTTTCTGCATCGGTTGTTTTTTTAGTAGTTGAGTACGGTATATGAGGAATGTAATCTTGGGACACATACTTTTTTGAATACTAGGGGGGAATTGAACTTCAATTCAAGCAGATGGGCTTCATTAGGTGTTGTACCTGTAGAATGTTCTACACAACTTCAAAAGGTTGGCCATGATTTATCTTTCATTGGTCTGATGGATGAGCACTTAATGACACTTGAAAATGGTTGGGATGTTAGTTTCTTCCGCAAATATATTTCAAAAGTTCTTAAGAACCTTCAAATTGGTACAAATATATCAAGAAATCAGAAAGACAGTAACAAGCTCCCTTACATGGTTCTTTATATGATATGCCCCTTTTTTCAACCATCTGCAGTACTTCAAACAATTGTGGAAGCTTGTAGTTCTCTTGGAGCAATAGTTAACTCTCCAAATAGAGAGAGGAAGTTGCTAAACTATAGTTAAGTTGGGAAGGCTCTAGAACATAAACTACTTTATTCTGGTTCAATATTCCTAAGCTTTTTTTTCAAGTCCTCACAGCAAAAATGATTCTCGAAGCTAGCAGACCTCCAGTGTCTAAGTTAGTCGCTCTTAAATAAATAGTTGTTACTGTGTATAAAAGGCTTATCAAATCCCTCCCTTGACTAATGTTTATGACACATGAGAACAACACACACTATCACGTAGAGCCCGACCAGGAGCTGTGCACTAGAGATCAGTTGTTCCAAGACTTTGGAAGGATTATGGTATACCTTACACTACTAGATGAACACCAGCATTATCAAGAGACAATTTACTTGATACATGATTATTACAGCCTAGTGCTTGGGATAAGTCTTGGAAAACAACAAGGCAGGGGGATTCAACTACATGTGATTCCAGTGGTTCTAGAGAGTCTCCTTCCCAAGATGTGGGTTACCTGTTTGATCCAATGGTAGGCCTAGCTAAGAAAAAACCCCATTTCTTAATCTCATTTTTTTAAGGTAACCATTTTTATCCTAGGGATTCAATCATGTGATGTCGTTACAAGAGCAACATATGTAACTATGTCATCATTTGCTTTGGAAAATGAAACTATATTCTAGGGAACATAACAAATCTACTTGCTGGAAATCATTTTTTTTTACAAGTCCTTGTCATTCTCTTTACTTCATGTTATAACTTAACATGGCATTGATTGTTGAACATGTGAACTTTCCCTCATCTAGGCAATTGATGAAGTTGAATTAGAATGGAGTTAGCACGCTGCTAAAAAGTTGAATTAAGGGTTAGCGGGGTTCCATTCCAAAAAAAAAAAAAAAATTCACGTGGAATTTCTTATGCATAAGGGTTATGTCCATGTGATTGATGATGAAAAAAACCTCAAAAGTTAATTTGGTCTTAATTTGATTAGGGGTATGCTACAACTACATGAAGAAGATATGTATAGGCATAGACAACAGGAATCATTAGAAATGCAACACGAAGTTGTGTCAGACTTTGGAAGAAAATGGGAACCCTATGACTAGACAAATATGTTGGATTCATTATATTTGTTCTTAATGGGTCAGTGAAATATAGATACAATTGTTGATTCAATGTATATTACACTATCAAATGAAGATTTAATTGGAATTGGATTTCCATGCTTCCCTTGGAATCAATATACTATAAAACATCCCAACCTTAGGTATGTTTTATAGTATTTGCTTATAGTATTTTATTACACATGCATCCAAGTATGCTTCTTCCGACTTGTGTTTTTGGATGATATCATTGGTAGGGTGAGTCAAATATCCTCTTCATGCAATTTGAAACAAAATTTATCAGACAAGTTTGGTATGGCATCATTGGATGTCTATGGCTAGAATGTCCTATCACCGTGTCATATTTTATAGTATTCCTCCATCCTTGGTGGGAGAGCATTTGACAAGTTTGCAATATTGGTTGTTATTGTGTCTAAACTTCCACTGCGTCCTAGGCCATGCTTTGTACCACATCCCTCCTTGATTGTCTGTCATATAGAGTAACCTGGAAAACAGATCTTTGCGCCTTGGGTTTTGGGAAATAGATCTTTTCCATCATTGATGTTCCCTGACACATCAAGCCATCATGCCTCCAGCTACTTAACCCCTTTTCAACATGTTATGACTTGGTAGTGTGGATTTGTTATAAGGATCTAGATTAAGATAAAATCATTTCTCATTCTTTCCATCATCGCCTTGATCTTACACTCTTGCTTGGTGTTTTTGGATTGTCTCCTCCCTGGTGATGTGGACTATCCCCATATCTACCTCTTCCATATGGTTTCTATTTCTCGCATGCTAATTTGATGTTGACTCAATTTCTTAAGAGAGGTTATGCACTTTTGGAACACTTTTGATTCTATCAAGGTTTTTATTTGAGTGGAGTTGTTCTCATTTTGTTTGGCATTTTCCCCTTTTGATAATGGTTACTGTATCAAACATTATGTTATCAAATCTTCAAATGTGGTGGAAGTCCAAGCCCTTAAATTATTCCAATCCTTAGAACCAACATCATAACACCCTATATTCTATGTTAGATGCATCCTTTTGGTTAATTAATGGTAGCCCTATTAACCTTGAGTTATATGGTTTAATGTCTTTATGTGTGAGAAATCTAGCCAAATTTTTCAAGAAAGCTCAATTCTAAAATGTGTCTTAGCCATATTTAACTCAAATAAAGTAGCTATAGTTGAAAACTATATTAGAAAGTCATTTATTTCTACCTTCACTTGGGGTAGAGGTGGGAGAAAGATGAGATGAGCACAATATTACATAGGAGCATTACCTTGACAGTAGATGAGCTGATAGGAGAGGAATTTGAGGTGGGTAGAGGTGATAGGAAGACAAGATGAACACAATATTGTAGAGGAACATTACCTTGATGAGACGAGCTGATACAAGAGAAATTTGAGAAAGTGAGGAGAATTAATACAATAGTACAATTGAATGTAGTCATGAGGGCTTCTCTATCGATGCTTCTTTATTGTTCATTATTTGGATTTTCTTTGTAATGACATGGAATTTCCCTTCAAATGAATAATCCATCACCCATTGTAATCCATTATGCAACCCATTAGTCACACAAGCCCTTGATATACAAAATCTATTGTCCATTGGGAAAACAACATAATAACAAGATAAGATTTTATACGAGCTTCCCATTGCCTATTTGAATCCATTTGTGAAGGAGAGGACGAGCTCCTATATGAAGCCAAACTTTCATAATTCCACAACAAAAGTGAGACATAGCCAAAGCTTCAACGTGTATACCCTTTAGATTCATTCCTAAGGGAATAGCAATTGACACTTTGTTGGGTGAAAAATCACTACGATGATGGGCACACATGTGAATGGTGATGTGGAACCATTCCAGAGTGCTTTTGAAAAAGTACATGTTTTTTTTCCCTCCATCCAACCAATTCCTACCATGCATCACCCTCTTTTTTACAAATAAAATTTTGACACGTGTGTCATGTTGTCGGGAAGTTCTTGAATTTTTGACTTACCTATCTATCTTTGTTCCCATCCTTTGGCGTGTAATTTTGTGTGTTCAAGAACATTGTGTGTTATAGAAGTTCATTGAGCCTGATTTTCCTGTAGTTTGTGTGTTTGATAAATTCACTAATGTTGATGTATTGTGATTGATGTCAAATATGAGGTAAAATGTACCAATACATGCAATGAAAGTAATTATAAATGTGACGTTGATGCTCTTACATGTTTATGTATGTATTCCTTTGTAATTGCGAATATGTATGCAAGTTTATCTTAGTCGCAATTCTGAACATATTCATGCAAACAGAAGAATAACGCAAATATGCAAATACTAACTGTGATACTTATGAATACAGAAAATTGTGTGTGTAATAGTTCGACAAAGAAGTTGGTAAAAATATTTGTATAGAAACCAATGTCTGTGAAAGTCCCACAAGCGTGTTGGAAAATATGCATCTTAAACTATAAAGAAGAATTTCAAAAGTGGCATGTTGACGCAAATACTAACTTGTCGAAGACATAATTCAGTGCGATGATATCCGAAGTAAAGGGACTTCACCAAGTGGATACATCTCTTGATCTGAGAAGATTATAAATAAGCAAGAGATGGTTGTAGCGAAGTAAACTTGTGAGAAATTAAGATCTAACTGTTTGACAAGCTTAGAAGTTTTTCAGGGGTATCAATGGCTTGTTGACCGTAGAGAATATTTTTGAAAAGAATTCGTAGTGCGCAGTGCATCAAAAAATGAACAACAAGTAAATGCACTAAAAGAAAGGATACCTGTAGTTTGTATGTGTGAAGTTCTTTCTCAATAAATACACAGGTCGCAGAAAAGCAAGTGTAACTGAGCTGGGAATTCTATTTAGACACAGACGCATATCATGCCTAATTTCACACATCGTATTTCAAACAACTGTTTGACGTAGATGTACTGACGCAAACACAAATATGAAGATCACAGTGGTGTTTATATTTTGGGAAACTGTCTAACGCAAATACATAGACGTAGAGTAAAATATTGCAACAGTTGCAGAATTTGAAGAAAATTTATATTCCTATTTTCTATACAATCATATTTCATATCATGGATGCGGGAAGGGGAAAGGAGCAGGAGGTGTTAGCCTCCTTCCAGTTAAGTCTGGAAAATACAATCAGGGTGCGGCAACATCATTTTTGTGGGTGTTGATAAACTTCAGGGGGTTTTAGCATGCTTCCAGTTGGTGCTAGAGAAAAAAAAGAAGTTGTAACTTCCATAGATGGAGAGCTCAGTTCTTCCACAGATCAGACCTTGAAGCTACAAGTTGCAGTTTGCATGACCAGACTAATATCTATTCATGTTGGTTCTTGGAGATCGTGAGTTCGAGCTTACACTTATTCAAGTTGTTGCAGGTCGGTGCTTACAGATCGCATATTGTGCTTGGGATTAATTTAACATCTTAGATGAGTGAGAGCTCATATTTGTATATTATAATATCCCATTGATGTAACTATTCATATACACACATATTTATAGATATACATTTGTTCTCAAATATTTGTGAGGAATTCTAAGTATTGTTGTGATTGATGGAAAGTTTTTTTATCTATGAAATCTAAATAAATTGTACATATCTACGCAATTACTAATTCACCCCCTTCTCAGCAATAACTTAATACCAATAATTGGTATAAGAGTGAGTGTCTTCAGTAAACAGACTAACATCTGGAATATCGATTAAGCACAAATATGGATGAAGCATCGTGGCTACGAGAAAATGAGAATACAGAGAATCCCTCAATCATGCAAGAAAGAGACATTATTCGTACATAAAAAACACTATAAAAAATGTTTAAAAAAAGTGGTGACCAAGGTCATGCAGACACTAAAGAGGAAAGAAGAAGATTAAAAAACATCAGCAGCATATTTTACAAATCAACTGTAGGAAATGGATGAATAGTGTAACTCTAAAAAACTCAAGATCAATGCACTAGAAGGAAAACTTGAACAAGTTGCAACAAAAAACAAAAATCTATAAAAGTAAATCACTCTTCTAAGAAATAAATTGGAAGACATGAAAGAAGAAAAAAAAGGATGTTGCTAAGTCAACAAAAGTAATCTAGTCTCTAAAAGACCAACTTCAAAAACTTTAACGACAAAGTGATGAAACCTGCAGAATGATCGGTGAACATCGTAACAAGGTTCAAGATGAACAACATGAGCTGATCATGCTCAAAGAAAGAAATCTCAAATAAAAAAGTTCACTTGATGAAAACGAAAGGCAAATGAAAGAAAAGGAACAAGAAATTGAAAGACTGCAAACCCAACTTGAGACAAATAATAGGTTCACCAAAAGCATAAAAGTGTTAAATGAAATGTTAAGAATGCAGTGCATGTCTCCCAATAGATTCGATATAGGATATAAAGCAGCAAACACCAAGAAAAAAAAATGAACCAAGTAAGGTCATTGTGTGCTGGAAATGCGAAAGAACTGGACATACTGGTAAAAACTGTAAAATCTTTACTTATTACAGATGCAACAAAGTAGGTGTTAACACAAAAAATTGTCCACATAGATCTCTATGGTCCAAACCATAATTATACATCATAATCCCACCATTATTCCCTCTAGTTTGATCTTACAATTAAATTCTACCAAAATTGGTCCAAAACATCATTATTATTTCCCCCATAAATACAAGGAAGTTGGGAATTTATTGTAACATAACCCCCATTCTCCCTAAAAGGACCAAAAAACCCTAAAATGAGAATGGGTTAAAAACTATGGACAAATACAATACACTATGAAAAAACATGGATCAATACCATGGGTAAGAAAATATTGGTTCATGCTATAAATGCATTGTGAAGATCTCCCCTCAAACATTCCTAGAACTTTACATTCCAAAACTTTTTCATTCTTGAACCTTACATTCCTACACCTTTTGCCACACCTTCTCATGTTGCATGTTGAGTTTACTCTATGCAACCATTGATTCCTTTCCTAGTGACAACCCTTATTGGAGAAGATCGGAGAACCGAATCGTGGNTATATATTGTTGATTGTTTGACAGTCAAGGTTGAGCACTTCCCTTGCACCATGAACTCTACCCTTAGATCTGGTTGATATAAGGTAGGTGCTTTTGCATGTAGCTGGAGAGAATACTCCACTACAGTTTTCGCGACTCCGCTATTTATTTTTGCAGTTGTTTTTGTTGGTTTGTTTTACTTGGGTATCCTCAGTCATCGCAGATCTGACCCCCTTGCAGAAAATTTGAGCCAGTCCCTTCATATTTCCTTCCCCCTAGCCCTACCCAGCGTTTTTCCTTTAAAAACTTTCAATTACAATCAAATTGCACCTATTCGACAGAAAGTTGTGACCCAAGTCGCACCTTTATGCCTGATAAGCATGACCTAGGTCGCGTCTTTTGCCCCAGTAAGTGCAACCTAGACCCAAAGTCCAGATCGCACTTGTCAAGTATTCTAGAGCGACCTCGGTCGCTTCTGTGGCCCTTTTTAGTGTGATTTGTCACGCGGAAACCCCTGTTAAGTGCAACCTATGTTTTTCTACTGATTTTTTGTCTTGGTCGCGACTATTTTACCATTCTGTGTGACCTCAAACATACTTGTTCTGACGACAGGTGTGACCTGCAATTTTTCCAATCGTTTAAGGTGTTTGAGACCCATTCCAGACCCCCTAACTATGATATGCCCCGGTACTAACTGTATTTTTCAAAATCTAATTGCCTAAAACCCCTTGGTGTGTTTTGAAGTCCCCTTTGCTTGTATATGAGCCTATGTTAGTCGAGCTTAGTAGTCGACACCCCTCGTGTGTTTCCTACACCCTACAGAGTCCCTTGTGTGCTTGTGTACTTGCATAGGTTCTTTTATCTTGAAGAATTAGTTCTTATGTATTAAAAAGCATTTACTTTTAGTACTCTTTTTTTTTTTAGCATATGTGTCTATGACATGAGAGCACTAAGTTTTTAGAGATCACACTCCACTTGTGCACACATATCACACCTTAAAATAAATGCTTGGTTCATGACCCCAAGATGAGACTAAAATTTATCTTAACTCAACCAACATTGTAACCTCATTTGAGGACCAAAATAATATTGTAGTTAAGTTAGGACATTGGGGATAGGCATCCAAATAACACCCCTTTGTCACTTACATCCAATACATAGTCGATGTCTTCTAGGGAACCAAAATCCTCTAGTATTTGTTGACATGGTCACAACCAATTTATCGGGGGGCCTCCCGCTCTGAGGGGTAAGCCACAATGAAGGGATTCCGGAAGTCAGGTTGGAATACAACACTCCATTCTGTATCGAAGGCTAACCCTTCATAGTCCGCCTCGTGGATGTCGAGGACCATATTGAGTGTCGAGGACCAAAGGGATGAAATGTCAGGAAACCATCTCGAACGTGTCATGAAGGAGGTAGCCTAGTTGTCAGTCTCTTAGGTCTCTTTTACCTGAGGTCCCTCTCAATAGTGGGATTTTCTTAGCCTTTAGTTCTTCCATTTTGTATTGTTTGATTGTGGATTTCACCACCCAACAAAGGATATGATTTGTGAGGGGCTTCCATCTTGTAGCTAGGAGCTTGCTTGCACTTATACCCCATAAGTTAGTGCATCATTTTCTCTATAGGTAGTGATGCTTGTTGGATTTCTGGACGCTTTGTTGTAGACTTGCCTACTATGACACATTGTTACAGTTTGGTTTTAGAGCTTTCTATTTGGCTTGTGCTCCACCATTTATCAACTCTACTTTTTCACACTCGGTTGTAATCATATTTTTGAGCTTGAATCTTGTTCACTACCCCATCTAGCCCCATGGATGGTGCACCTCCCAACCCCTTTTAAGGGGGATTGTTGGCATTGGACTTGTGAACACTCCACCTATCATACTAGATATCACTTTTGATGGCCCTACAGGCCTTGTTATTAGTGGGACACTCGCCACCACACACACTACTGTTGGTTCGCTACCCACTAGTGGTGGCCCCACTATAGCCACCATGGTTCACACCATTTCTACATTCATGCATGGGGGCATTGGCCCTTCTACCACTATTATGGCTATTCACACCATCTCAGTGACTAATTTTACTATTTGGAGTCATCCCTACCAACCCCCATTTTCCCTCAGTGCCTACATGCTCGTCGACCCTAGCACCATCGTTGACCCTCCTAAAACTAGTCCAAGTCCTAGTCTTCCATTCATGGCTAGTCTCAACCTACTCAATTTTGTGTGGTTAATGAAATACCCCATTTCTCACGGCCTGTTGTGGCCTCCCATGCCTGCCAAACTCCCTTCGAACATCCCTAAGTTTGAGGGAAAGGTAGGAGAAGACCCTTAGAACCATATTATGTCTTTCCACTTATGGTGTTACTCCAACAACATAGTGGACGAATCAATCTGATTGCAACAATTCTAGCGCACACTCACTAGTGTTGTAGCCAAATGGTACATTGAGCTTCCCCATGCCACTTATACTAATTTTTCCTCTATAGCCTTGATGTTCTTCTAGTACTTCCAACTACCCATTTGTTACGATGAGGGTGTGGAAATCATGTTATCCTATAGAGAGAACACTGCTACCCACATCATAGATCACATCCATGAGTGGCATCATCGTTGTTGTTTATGAAAAATCTAGTTAGATGGCATGATCTTCCTTGGTTGGTTTCTTAAAACCTTAATCCCCCTATCTCCAAGGATGTTGCATACGAGCACCCACAAACCAAGGAAAAAGAAATCCTCAAAGCATAGTAGTTCGACCTTATCTATGCCCAATCAAGTTACCTTTACACGATCATCCCTGATGCTTCTCATGTTGTATTTTCATAATGAAATACGTTGGAGGCATCCCATGCTATTGATGGAATCATTGGATTTGTCACCCATCACCCCCACCTGTACACGGCCTCTCCTTCGATGCCACCTCACTCCGATATTTCCCTAGTGTTTCCCAACCTGGATACGCCCCTGATTTTTCTTGCGCAGTGGCTCATTCCAGAGCCATGCCTTCATATTTTCTCCTACACCTGTTCCTCATGTTCATGGACCAAATTTCATGGCACCTACTTGTAATGACCAAACGGTAGGCTTTGCAGCCCCTCCTGCTGCTCCCTCCTACTACCCACCACCTATGCAACCTACACCTGCTTCGACCCCGACTCCTCTTGTTCCTCAAGGACAGGTCTATGCTCAACAAAACCTACCCAATCAACCCGCCATCGATAACCAACAAGGGTAGGGAAGGAGATAGAGAGGTAGGAATCGACAAAACAACCAACCTCAAGGGGGAGGTCAACAACCCAACCCTCCTAACAACAATGGAGCTAATGCCCCTGCACATAACCCCCAGCGTCCACATAGACATGGGAAGAACCCTTAGTTATTGTCATGTCCCAAATTTTTCATTGGTTCACAATGGCCTAATCACATTTTCCATATTCATGACATTTTGTCAAATTGATGCTAAGGGTCAAATAATTGCCAAGGAGGAAAATTACTAGTTTCCTAGGTTGGGGGTGGAAGCTTTGGGATTTGGAATAAGGGGATGATAAATGATGTTTAAAAATTAGAATGGCATAAATATTTAATAAATTATTTAAATAAATAAATACAAGGGAAAATCAAAGTGGCAATTGATCATGAAGACACATGGAGAATGTGGGACCCACACAAGCTAGATTTTCTATGCCACATGGCATCCTCCTCTTGTCATTTCGAATCCATAAGAAGCCCAAGGGTCTTGGGATGAGTTGGAAGGTCAATATACTTTGCATGAATCAATTAAGGTCGAATTGGAGTGGAAGAGTAACTCACATGGAAGAGGAAGAGGCATTTTGGAGCTAGTGAGACACTTGGACTAGATTCCCTAGCTCTATGACAACAATGATGAATATGCTATGACACCTACGACACAAATCAGATTTGAGGGCTGGAATATGACATATCTGACATGTCAGGTTGAAATAGAGCATCCAATAGGGCACTCATGTGAGTTGGGGAAGCTCAATGGGTTCTTACTCAAATTACGGGAAGATGGAAGGCTAGGAAAGGGAGGACACATGGAAAATCTTCAGCACACACCCAAATTCGAATTGGCTTGAGTTTGTGGATGGATTGGTAACATTATAACTCTAATGATGTTTATAAAATACAGGAATAACCAAGAGAGGAGCTTTTTGTTCATTTGAGAAATTGTCATTTGTGAATTGTGAGAGCTAGTGGATGACTAGTTTTCTTGCCTTAGCCAATTTCGAGGGTGAAATATTCCCATCCAAGTTGGTGTTTGGAGAGGAAACTCAGGTATTTCATGGAGTTTTAATGGATTTGTATTTGCATGTGTAAGGTATAGGGAAGCTTGTGGTTCCTTCTATTGCAACACTTTCTCTCAACCATTTCCAGTTTTATTGCATATTCTTGCTCATGGAGGGATTGCGCTTTGGGTGAGCTATTGATCTCTTTGGGGAAGCTTATAATACCCCATTATTTTATTTTCTGATTTCAATTCTCTGTATTTCAATTTCATAAGAATCTCAGGTCGAAATACTAAAAGATTTCATGAAAAAATGTTAATTAATGAAGAAATAGTGCCATTTCCCCATTATCTTGTTGTGAACCAATTTGATGTTGATGGATTCGAATGGATAAGTAAACAACTGATGGTTTATGGATGAATGGACTGTTATTTATGTACTTAAATTTCATAAGACTCTCAGGTCGAAATACCCAAATTATTTCATGTATAAATGTTAAACAATGAAGAAACAGTGCCATCTCCCCACTACCTTCTTGTGAACCAATATAATGTTGATAGATTCGAAGGGATACGTAAAATACTGATGGTTTATGAATGAATGGATTGTTATTGATGGATTATATGAGTTTAATTTTTATTACATAAGCATTTGGAGTTATTTTGTTGAGTTTCATAGCATTTGGAGAAGTTTTCTTATAATTTCCCCCAAGATTGAAACTAGTTTTTTTGCATCTGATTGAAGAGAGTTATAGCAGAAATTAAAAGTTGAATGGTGATGCATATGAGTTAATATTTATGTCCTTTACATGTCCCCTGCTTCCATTTAGAAATTCAAGTTGTCTTGAGTGCATTTGGGAAGCCATTTTTAGTATTCAATGTGGGGGAATTAGAACCCCAAATTACTAGTCAAAACTCCTACCTCGTGTTGGAGACATTTACCACCATACACACTCATTTTGGTCAATTTGTCCTAGTTAAACCACTATCCTAAGTTTTATTGACTTAATTGACATCAGAGGAGCACTGGATGACATCAGCATGAGCACACCCATGCCTACCTTTAGTCAAGGAGGCTAACTTAGCCTTCTCCTACATTCAGGGAGGCTAACTAGAGCACTTTGGGGGTGATCTAAGTGTCATTAATGCCCCATATTGCTAACTGATGGTTACAATCAGTTAAAAAAAGTAGTGAAGGCACCTTCCTTGATTAAATTGATTATTTAATGAACTAGAGTCAACAGGGGCACCTCCAACCACTTCTAATGGTCAGTTACACTTCAGTTAACCTCATCAGGGTTAATTGGAGTCATTGATGCACTACCACTTGTTGGTTGGCTTGCAGCGACATGTGTTTGAGCTACTTTCAGTTAGATTTAGTCATTTATTGCACTCCGACTTCAGTTAGGGCTCATTTGAGTCAATTAGGCTTTTGATCAGTGGTTAACTTGAGTGTTTACTGTGGCTTACATTTAGTCAAGCTAGACTCACTCATTCAATTCGAATGACCTCCTTGGGAATTTAAATTGTCTTGGCATTCATGCTTCCAGCATTATCATTGTATTGTATTATTCATTATCCATTTGATTATACAGAGCTGCTACTTCCAATGTAGCACCATTTTGCTAATTTTATGATTATATGTCTGTATTCTTTGTGAGACTGTGTTTTTAGTTCCTAGACCATTGTGACAAATTAATATGGTATCAGAGCTCACGATGAGATGAAGCTCAGATCTCTCAAAAACAAGGTTTTTGACAAATCTTGCATGAAAATTGAGCAATAGCTCAAAAATCCAGCACTGCACCAGAAGCCAAGGCTTACCACTTAATACCCCAAGTAAGGAAATTGTTGATCAAGCTTGCTTAATTAACTATGTTGGGTGTGATGAAAGCCTAAAATGTGCAGGTTGTACGAACTTATGGTGCCCCTTTTGTTGTGATTTTTTAGGTTTTTAACAGGTGAAATCATTCGCTCCAGCAGATTCACATGGCTTCTTCCATAGAACTCTTGACTCCGTTCAATTTCCACTCATGGAAGGGAGACATGGAGATCCAGCTACATGCCAGAGGACTCTATAGGGTCACTATGGACACTGAAGAAGAGCCTGCTTCTGTGACAGACAAAGCTAGATTCTTGAACAAGAAGGATGAAGCATTCGGATTCTTGTGCCTCTCTGTTTCCCGAGATCTTCTTTTCCATCTTTCGGGATTGAAGACTCCAAAGGAAATCTGGGACAATTGGAAACCCTGTATGGAAAGTAGGATGATTTAAGAGTATACCAGCTTGAGAATGAGTTTATGTCTCTCTAGCCTTCCAATTTTGAGACCTTGAATGACTTTTTCACAAAGTTCAAGTACATTGTATTACTGTTGAAGCAATACAAAGTGGAGAAGGAGGATGATCAGCTCATCCTCGCCATACTCTCCAAAATTGGAGCTGATTATTCAGTTTTTGTCTCTACATTCCGTGCAGGGAAGCTCACAACCCCTAGATGGAATATGCCTACACTCAATGCCTTCATTGAGTCTCTAACAAGTGAACATAACCAGCTTGTACATATGGGGATCATCAGGTCCTCCCGTGATCAATCCCTCCATGTCTCGGGGCCCAAAGATCTGAAGGGTAAAGGAAAGCAGTAGAAGAACCCAAAAACTAAATTCAAAGCTCTTAAGCCTAAAGTTGAAAACCAACAGCATGATGAGTCTTCCAGCTCAAAGAAGAATAAAGGAAAAGGGCATCATGGAAAGGAAATTCAAGTGTTCATACTACGGGAAGGGCTTCCACCCTGAACATGACTGCATGAAGAAGAAACTTGATGAAGCTACCTTTCTCCTTGAGATAAATCACATCAATCTTCTGAAAATCTTTTGGAGGGGAGATCGGCAAGATCGGGAACCACAACATGAAAGAGGTCATGCCCTCATGGCAAGCACTTCAAATTCCAAAGCACTCTTGATAGATTCTAGAGCTTTGAACCACATGATGGTTGAAAGAGACTCCTTCTCATCTTTAGAGATTGGAAAATTCATCCCCATCCACATGGGAGATGACTCCACCATCATTTCAGAAGGACAAGGGACTGTTGATCTTGAGAATGGCTATTTTTCAAATGTTTTGTATGTACCATCTCTGGCATCAAATCTCCTCAGTGTCTATCAAATGACACATATGGGAGTGCTCAATAGAGTATCCTTCATTCCAAATGATGTAGAGATCACGGAACTTGCATCCAGGAAACTTGTTGCAAAAGGCCTTGCAAACCATCATGCAAAAGCCTATGAGTTTTCCCACTTTATGGCGGATGCAAAGCCCATCACACTGCTGACTCATGGAAATGAAGTTAGTAGACTATGGCATGAGAGGTTTTTCCATCTCAACTTCAAATACTTGTAGCAATTATAGAAAAAATCCATGGTTGAAGGCCTCCCAGTCATCAAGGCAACCACTGGAATTTGCAAGGGCTGTGTTGTTGGAAAGCACCCTGAGCACAAGTTCGATCGGGGGAAGGCAAGTCGAGCTACATGTATCTTGGGACTGATACATTCCGATATCAATAGTCCCATGCCTATCAAATCCATGAATGGATCAAGGTATCTTCTAACTTTTATTGATGATTTTTCCAGGTACACATGGGTCTTCTTTCTCAAAAAGAAGTCTGAAGTATGTGAAAAATTCACTGAACTAAAGGCCTTGATCGAGAATGCATCTGGCCTAAAGATATAGATCTTGAGATCTGATAATGGCAGGGAGTATTTTAGTAATGAGTTGCTACACATATTCTTCCAAAGTGGTATTCAGGTCCAACATTCAATTCCCTACACTCCCCAGTAGAACGGTGTAGTGGAGAGGAAGAATCAATCTCTCAAGGAGATGACCACCTGTATGTTGGAATCAAAGAAGTTGGCTGCAAATTTGTGGGCTAAAGTCATGCATGGTGTAGCATATATTTAAAACAGAGTGCCACACCCATCCATGAAATGGAAGACCCCTTTCGAAGCATACTTCGGACACAAGCCAGATGTGTCGAACCTGCGGGTGTTTGGGTCCACTGCATGGGCCCAAATTCCACTTGATAAAAGGAGGGCTTTGCAACCGCAAAGCATAGAATGTCTATTTATTGGGTATCCTGATGAATCAAAAGGTTTCAAGCTACTGGATATCAAAACAAAATAGATCATCATCGAAAGGAGTGTCAAGTTCGATGAGCCTCTTCAGGAGCTGGAACTAGTGAAGGAGAAAACTGTTGAATTTCCTTCCTATTCTACTCAATATTTGGATGATGAAATTGGGGGAGATGACCCTAATTTGGATCCTTTGATTTCTGATATCAGTGTATATCAAACATCAGATGCTGAATCAGAACCTAAAGTACAAATTCATCTCCCAACATGGGCCCAACAGACACTCTCCTTCGCAGGAGATAACATTGGAAATCCGAATGATCCAAGGAGAACCCGATCTGATTTCCAAAGAGCAGGTATTGCGCTCTCTTGTCCTGATTATTTGCTTTCTGAATATTGTTATTGGATGATAAGTTCAGACCCAAATTCCTATTACCATGCTTGGAAGGATCTGAGATGGCAAGTTGTCATGGATGAAGAGATGAATTCTCTTCAGAAAAACACTACTTGGGAGCTACTTTCTCTTCCTCCGGGAAGGAAATTGGTTCAATACAAGTGGGTGTTTCGAACTAAGGTTGCTGCAGATGGAAGCACCTGAAAATATAAGGCAAGGCTAGTGTCCAAAGGTTTCTCCCAAATCCAAGGTGTGGACTACCATGAGACTTTTGCGTCGGTTGCAAAAATGGACTCCATTCGCCTAGTTTTGGTAATTTCAGCATCTAAGCACTGGGAAGTGCATCATAGGGATGTTAAGTCAGCATTTCTACATGGAGATCTTCATGAGGAGATATACATGAAACATCCTGAGGGCTACATCTCTGATCCATCTTTGGTTTGGAAGCTAAAGAAGTCACTCTACGGGTTAAAACAAGCCCCAAGAGAGTGGTATTCCAAGATCCAAGATGGATGCCTTCCTTCTCTCGCAAAACTTCCAAAGGTGTAGGTCATATCCAAATGTGTATATACAGTATTCCTATGGTCATTTGATTATTATTGTTTTATATTTTGATGACTTACTGATCACAGGTAGCACAGTTGCTTCTATTTCAGTCATCAAAACTGCTCTCCACAATGCATTTGAAATGAGCGATTTGGGGCTCTTAAAACAATTTTTGGCGCTCAAAATTGAGCAAAATTATGATGGGATAATGGTCACTCAGTCCAAATACATATCAGACCTATTATTCAAGTTTAACATGGTTGAATTTAGGCCTGCACCATTCCCTTTCCTTTCAGGGATCAGCCTTGAAGAAGGAAAAAGCACACCTCCCATGGACTGCATTATTTATCGACAACTGATTGGTAGCTTGTTGTACTTGACACATTCTCAGCCTGATATATATTATGTTGTGAATATTGTATCAAGATACATGTAGTAGCCCCATGATCTTCATTGGAAGGCAGCCAAGAGGATCCTCCAGTACATTCAGGGAACCAGGACCTACGGCATTCACTATGCTGCAGACTCCGAGCTAGAGCTAGTTGGATACACAGATTCCAATTGGGTGGGTGATTCTATTGATCAAAATTCAACTTCTAGATATGTCTTCATGTTTGGTGGTGGCGCCATTTGCTGGTCTAGCAAAAATTAGGCCGCCATAGCATTGTCTTCAGCAAAGGCCGAGTATCGAGGAGCGGTGAATGCTTGCATCCAAGCTGTTTGGTTGGAAGGCATTCTTTCAGAGTTTGATCTTGGTAGTACTTTTTCCATTGTCCTCTTTTGTGACAATCAAAGTGCTATTAGGATATCCAATGTTGGCTGCTATGGGCAGACCCGGGTTTACTATATCCAACCAACAACACCCCTAGATCACTAGCCCTTTCGGCGACAGACCGCCAAGCGGCCTGAAGTCTCACCCGAAGTGACTCTAATGGGTTGGCCAAGGACTCAAGTGTCTTGGACCGGGTTCTGAGGCAATCCCACTGAGGCTCGCAGCTCATCTAGCTGTGGTCTCTCCTCTGTGCGTCGCGCGACCTCTTGCTCGCGTCGCGCTATCTCCTCTCTCGCAACTCTTCTAGCCGCAGGATATTCCTTTATACCGCCGCGCAATCCTTCCCTGCGGCGCGCACTTTCTCAGGTCCGTGATATCTCCTACCTTATCGCACCGCCGCGCATGGTGCGACACGCACTTCCCACCCAACGCTAAGTCCTTCACCTATGGTATCGCGCACCGCAGCTCCTCTGCCGGTGCGGTATCACCTCTCTGTGATATCCTACCTCCGCGGTTTAGCGCACTTACCGTTGCTCGTGTCGACATGCAAGACTTAACATACAAGGCTATTCAATACTGCAATAGAGATTGTTTTACGCAAAGCATGAATGAACCATAAACATCGTACCAAAGATGTTAACCTGTTTTACCCTTCTATATTGCTGTGGACTGATTAACACATTCATTCATTGAACTGTAAACAAAGTCATAAACTGACTGAGAATTGCATAAAGAAACATAACACATAAACCAATCGCATAACACTGATTTTAACGGGGTTCACCTCCAGGATGGAAGTTACGTCCACAGAACTGTGTTTTTATTATAGCTTAGGGGAAGGTAAAACACAGTTCTGCTGCACCGCATATGCAGCTTAGGATCTTCTCTCTTAGATCTCTTCTCTCTTCTATATTGCTCTCTTACAATATACTCTTCCCTCTCTGTCGATCCCTGTGGATCTGTACATACATATTCTAGAAGCCAGCTACTGGTTACCGGAAGATTGCTACCGCTAGTAACAGAACCAGAGCTAGGCTTTTACAACAGTCTAACAGTCTGCAAAATGCTATTAACAACTGAATGAACCAACTAACCAAACCACCAACCAACTAACCAACCCTTTTACAATACAAAATATATTCTTATATAGGCAGCCCGAAGGTCTTGCCATTACAACACTGTGGGCCTGTCCCAACGGTAACCCAAAACCTAACTTAGTGACAGTCGGCCATATCTGTACTTGAGGTAGCCGCTTTCCATCACACCACAGCTCTCTGCAGTCTTCCATGCTTCCCGGCACTAATCATGGGTACTATGCACCGCTTCGCTTTTCTGTACTTCGCCTTCAATGCTTCAGCCTCGTTGCTCCTTCTCCTTTATGAGGGTCGCTGAGCCCTCCTGTCTTCCACCACTGCCTTCAATGCAGTGGTTGAGCTCTCTCTTCTCGGTTGCTCAGGTACCGTTGCCTTCTTGACTTTTCTATCTTAAAAGTCATGGTTTTCGGCTCTGCTCTCCAGCTGGAAACGTGCTACGGTGTCGTAGCTCTATCTTAACTTCTTTTCGCCAAAACTAGCAGCTTCTTCTGTAGCTGCGGGACCCTGCTCCAACAGTCCCCTAACACTTACTTGTGGCTCGTCCTCGAGCAACCTGCAGCGGGCTTCTCCTGCTGTAGCTTTGCCTTGGCTTCCTGCGAAACCCTCTGTAACCTGTCACGAAGTCCTTCGACTTCCTTCTTCATCACTGCGACACTCTCTTTATAGTTTATGTAACTTGGTTCGATGGGCTCTCTTATCCTTCCTGCCCAGTGTCATGGTTTCGCTCTCCTCGCTCCTGAAACCTTTTAAGAGCCTTCTAGTGTTTGAGAGATTTTCTACAGATATCCTTTCCTCTTTATCTGGGTTAGAACTTTTATCACAAGGAAAGTCTGTATCTTCCAGCCCTCTCAAACATTTCATTCAGTCTGGAGCCTTGTGTATGAAGGAGGGGCAAACCATGAATTCCGTTCCGAGAACAAGCCTTTGTCCGTGTTCTGGAACTCTACCGTCCGCTGGGTTTGTCGTCCTCTTCCACTTCTCTTCTCTTCGAAGTGCTCCATGTATACATGTTTCCTCTGATCGTCCGATTTTTGTTGCGTTGCCTCCGCAATCTTTGGTGCTTTTCTTAGCTGATCAGATAGGTCGGCGACCTTCTCACGTTGCTTTATTTTTCTCATTTTTACTTTCCACCTAGTGGGAGATTTCTTCTCATCATTCTTCTGCTCTGCTTTCTTATCTTCAGTGATCGGCTCGGCGTTCTTCTTCTCCTTAGCAGAGACTTTGGTGACAACTTCTACTTCTGGCGCTTGACTCTTCATCCTTAGTGGCTGTCTGACTTGTGTTGTACTTAGTTTCACAACCCTGGGCAACGTCGTCATGGCGGACCTACGGCCACCAGGGTCGAACCGTCTCAACATGCCTTCTAGAGGTTCATCCTCGAACAGAATCATCTTCGTACAGAATGGTGGACGTGCAATGGATGCAACTTCTAAAAATCACAGCACTCTGTAACCACTTAGCTCTAGACACAGAACTCTTAACGACTTAACTCTATGGCTCTCGGCTTTTCTGAAAATGTAACCGTCCCACTTGAATACTTGTTGCTTTTATGCCCATTACGATAATCCCGGACGCAACGGTCATCTAGACTGAACCCGTCGGTCGTCATTAATGCCTGGACAAGACCACACCCGCCTTTCGATCCCTAATAAATGCGGAAATCCGATCGAATTTCCCTCGAAGCGTGTGTGCACAGGCGTCGGTCTCGTCGGAGATTTGCCAAATCTGGAAACATTAATTATACTGCTGCCAAATCTACGGTAAGATATATCGGTCATTACCTCATTAACTACCTGTCAGCTGCTGACTTGACTGGCCTTTGTCGTTTTGCAAAACTGAGTACGTGGCACGGGGAAACATCGCGCTGCTGCGATGCGACTCCGCATCACCTGCATAAAGTAACAAAAATTTTTTTTTTTTTTTTTTTTTTAAGACTTGTTCCCGGTGTGATGCCTCCTTTCAACTACACTGGACATCTGCACCACCATAAACTGGCTAAGCTAGGGCTGAGAGGCGGGGTGGCTATCACTATAGGGCTTAAGCCTACTGCCATTAATCCATGTGGGCAAAAGCTCCCCATTCAGCTGGCTGAGCTGGACGGTACCTCCCTCTGTGATTTGCTGTATCTGATATGGCCCCAGCCAATGTGTCTTGAACTTCCCTGGAAACTTAATGAATTTGCTGTCATAGAGGAGCACTAGGTCTCCGATCTTGAAGGTCTTGTTCTTGATGTGTCTATCATGCCAAGCTTTTTCTCGTGCCTTCTGTACTTTCTGATGGAATCCGGGGATGAATCTGTCTTCTTCTAAGGTAAGCAACTGTGCCAACCTTTCCTCGACTATGTCTGTATCAGTCATCTCGGTAATCTGAGCAATTCTTAAACTGGGAAGAATATACTCCATAGGCATAACAGCCTCCTGTCCATATACTAAGCTGAAAGGTGTGTGTCCCGTAAGTTTCTTACATGTGGTCCTGTATGCCCATAATACAGCATTAACTCTGAGGTCCCAATCATTCCTCTGGCTATTGCAGATCTTAGTAAGAGCATTTTCTAAAATCTTATTAAAGGCCTCCACTGTACCATTAGCCTGTGGATGGTAGGGAGTGCTCTTATGGTGCTGGATCCGGAATTCTTCTGTCAATGCCTCAATAGTGCTATTCAAGAAATGTGTGCCTTGATCACTTATCAAAATTATTGGGCATCCAAACCTACTGATGATGTTTTCGAAAAGGAACTGTGCAGCTGTAGCAGCATCGCAATTTCTTACTGCTTTGGCCTCTGCCCATCTGGTGAGGTACTATGTTCCAGTGATAATATATTTCGCACCAGTGCGCTTTCCTGGTGGGTTGATAGGACCCACAAAATCTATAGCCCATTTGTCAAATGCACGCAACGTGACCTGCGGTCGCAGCGGCATTTCATCGCGTCACGAGGGTTTTCCCACCCTTTGGCAGATATTGCAGCATCTACAAAAGTCCTTGGTGTCTTTATGCAACGTAAGCCACCATAATCCTTCCTCTAGGATTTTCTGCGCAGTCGGCTTTCCTAAGAAATGACCTCCTGCGGTTCCTGAATGTGCCTCTCTGATAATAACGTCTTTTTCATGCGGCATCACACATCTGCGCAAAACTTCATCCGGGCCTAACTTGTATAGGTGTCCTGCGATGAGGGTGAAGTCTGCTGCTTTAACAACCAACTGCTCCTTCTGCTGCTTAGTAAACTCATCAGGTGCTACTCCCATAGTGAGGAATTGAATAATATCGGCATAGTACTCATCTGCGATCTGGATAGAGAACAACGGTGCATCCGGTATATTGTCATCTAGGTTACTTGGCTCTTCTCCTGAGTCTATCCGTGACAAATGATCAGGTTCTGCATTAAGTCTTCCTAGTTTCACAATGATTTCAAAGTCATACTCCTGAAAGAGGAGTAACCATCTACAGATTCTCCCCCCTAACACTGGCTTATTGACCAAATACTTTAATGCGGAATGGTCAGTAAACATCTTGAACGGGGCACCCAACAGGTAGTGCCTGAACTTCTGCAGCGCATACACCATAGCTAAGCCTTCCCTTTCAGTTGTGGTGTAGTTCTTTTCTGTTGTCGAGAGCTTTCTGCTGGAATATGCGATAGGGTGGTCAATGTCCCCTTCTCCTGGTTGTGTTAAAACAACCCCTAATGCGATGCCAGACGCATCCACATGTACATGAAATGGCTTAGTCCAGTCGGGAAATACTAAGATGGGTGCTGTAACCATCTTCTCTTTAAGCATGTCTAGACTCTGCTGACATTCCTCGTTCCATAGGAATTTTACATCTTTCTTGAGCAATTTCTCCATTGGTGCTGTGATCTTTGCGTAGCCCTTGATGAACTTTATGTAGTACCCGGTACGACCAAGTACTGTCCTCAGTTGCTTGACTGAGTTGGGTGCTGGAAGGTTTACAATGATGGCAATCTTCGCGGGATCTACCATCAAGCCTTGTCTGCAAACAATGTGACCCAACAAAATACCAAATGGTGCACAAAATATACATTTCTTCAAGTTCATAGAAATCTGGTACTGCCTACATTTCTCTAACATCAATCTTAAGTCTCCTATATGCTTGTCAATTAGTCCAAATACAGTCCAATCATCAAAGTATACTTCTAAGAATTTATGAATGTATTCTTTAAATACAGCAACGACTACTCTAGAAAATATAGCTGGTGCATTCTTAAGACCAAAGGGCATTACCGTATACTAGAACGAGCCCCATTCTGTTGCAAAGGTGGTTTTGGACCGATCTTCTGGATGTATTTTGATCTGATGGTAGCCTGAAAACCCATCAGTGAAGGAGTAGACCTCCTGTCCTCCCACGTTGTCTAATACCTCATCAGTGAACGGTGTCGGAAATGGATCGTGAAGCGATGCATCGTTGAGCTTGCACAGATCGACATAGATCCTGATGTCTCCTTTTGTTTGCTTTTCTTGTACGACCATGGGGCTAACCCATTCGCTTTCTTCTACCGGCTCAATGATGCCTGCTGCTAGCATCTTATCGATTTCGTCCTTTACTTTTTCTTTGTAGCGTGGATTCAATCTATATGGGCGTTGCTTAACTGGTCTAGCATCCTCCTTCAATGGTATCCTCATAACTCCTAGGTCTCCAACTATTCCCTTCATCTCTGTGAACTTGGTGGGAAATAGGTCCTGATAGTCATGTAACAAGTCGGCAATTTGTCTGACTGTTTCATCATTCCAATAGTCTCCAATAGAGGCAAACTTAGGTTCTGCATCTGTGCCAATATTGATCTTTTTAATCTTGATAGGTTCGGTGATTGCTGGAATCTCTAACTGTGGTCCCCCAACATCGCGAGTCCCTTCTGACTCCGGAATGTTGGTGTTGCGAGGATCCTCATCCTCATCCTTATCTTTATTGTCTGGTTTTGCTGCGAAGTTATAGCACTCAAGCGCGTCTTGCAATTGGATGGTCCACTCAGGTTGAGCCTGCACTGGGATGGTACAGTCCTCGAATATCTTGATCTTGATTATGTCTAGGGCCTGGGAAACACTTGGATGTTCTGATTCAAACGCGAAGGTCAGTAGGAAATTGTCTGTCATAAGTGACCATGTGGTCGTCCCCTTGCGCAACTCGGTCTCTGTGTACCAGTTCCTTGGAACTGTGTCCAATGTGTGAATGAATATGTGAACCCATTCATCCTCTGGAATGTCCGACCAGTTCTGTTCACATGTCTGAATGTGTGCCCTGCGGTCAGTTTCTCCTATGTACTTCTGCGGGACATACTCTTTGTCGACCGAAAATCTGATGGCCATCAATCTCTTAATATCATCCCATGATGCGATATTTTCTTTATGCGCGTACCACCATCTTGCAGGTGTGGCTCGTACTGCAAGGTCCATAGCTGCGATCCTCTGCTCGTAAGGCATCTGTTGCTCAAACTGCTCAAGGAATTCCTGAATATCTGTTAGACCATGATACGATGGAATATCAGTGGTCTCCACGCCAATCCATCGCAGTGATTTACTCATAAACGCACATCTGCGCGCTGAGACTTCGTAAAGTCTGTTCTGCCAGTTCTCTAGACCAATATTGGAATCCGATGCGCATGAGCTGTCGCATTGCCAACTAATGTTCCCTTCTGCGGTTGGATTGATGTAGTCGCTCTGGTTCGCAGTCATCTGGTAGAGATTGTCCATGTTATGTGCCTCCTCCTTAGCTCGGATAGGTTCGATATATCTAGGACCTTGGTAAGGATCCAGCGGTGCGATGACCCGGATCTGTGCATCCTCAAAGGTCATTTGTCTTCTCTTTAGGTCGATGACAGCCTTGCTACCAATCGCCCAATCAATACTTAATAGTGCTGGATATGGTCGACTGTCACCAATGATTTCTAAAAACCTCGAAGTCCGCAAAAGTACGAACTCCGTCAATGTCAACTGGCACCTGCGGCAGTCGACCCAATAGGGATACTCGCTGCTGATTAGCTAGTCTCAGGTGGATAGGTGATATGGCTAACTGAGGGCTACCCATCTGTTCCCATGTCTGCTTAGTTAGGACATTCACCTCTGATCCCAGATCTAAGACGACTTCATCCATTTCGAAATCTCCAATCTGTGCTGTGAGTTTCATCTCCCTTCCGGTCCTTGTATGTCCTGTAATATTATGAACAGCGCGGTGTGCACTGTCTGATAGAGAAGGTTGCTGACACTGATCTATGATGCGATGTAGCTCGCCGATAGCTTTTTCATTTCTCAAGAGCTTCAAACAACTGCGCAGGAAGGATTGTACATTTCCTGTCGATTCATCCTCGTCACATCTTCCCGATGTGGTAGCCTGCGGTATCTGTTCTGGGTTATCGACACAAGGTACTTGCTGCGGTACGCCCCTAGACAGCGGTACCTGCGATCCTGATTGTGTAGGTTCCTCGAAGGAAGCCTTGGCTTCATGAAATGTCTCTTTATTCTTCTGTAGGTCGAGTGATGTTGCTTTACCAGGAGCTCTGCGCACCCACTCCTGACTTATGTTCTTTCCGGTCTCCTGTGATGTCCCACTGGTGGAAGCACCGCTACGAGTCACAATGTTGACTCTTGGTTCTGGCTCTGCCTGCTCAGCAACAATAAGCTGGACGTTCTGGTGTACCGCTGGCTTAGCATCTTTGATCTTAGCTATCAAGGTAGGACACTCCTCTATTGTATGATCGTAAGATTTGCAGTAATTACAAGTAGTAGTGGGGCTCTGACAGTCCCTAGCATAGTGTCCTACAACTCCACAGTTATAACAAGTGATTGGTCCACGACCACGGCCAAAACCTTCTCCTCGTGCAAAGCCTCCCCCACGGCCTCGTCCTCTGAATCCTCCTACCCAGCCTCCATAGGTCGGATCAGGCTGTGCTCCTGCTGCTGGACCCTGTGTTTCTGACTGGACTCTGTATACATCATGTTTTCTATCTAACATGAGCTCATAGGCTCGGCAATTCTATTCATCATGTCCGACAGAGCTGCAGAAGACATTGTATAGGTTCTTAGGTGTCTGTACATACTTCTGAAGCAAAGGGCATTGCTGAGGTGGGTGTCCTTGTGTTTTGCATATTTCACACCATGGCCCTTGCGTTCGTGGTAAGGGGTTAGGAGCCCCTGACGCTAGATATTCTGCAAAGACTGGACTGTTGTCTTTGGTATGACCCTGTGCTTTAAATCGTAAGCACCATATGTCTTGCATAACCTCTTTTCCTTTCTTAAGTTCGTGTATCTGTAACGTGAGATTGGCCAACTGGTTCTGTAGAGTTGTCATGCCTGCACTGGTTTCTGCTAAAGGTGAAGCTTCTAGCTTCATCGCCATCTCCAACACGTCATCCTGCATCTGGAGTTTCTGCTGCATTAATGGCACTCTGATGTGAGGGAGCAGCGCTGCGATAAACCATTCCTTATGCTGCTCCGGCGCAAAGTCAAAACTTACTTGGTCTATAAGGGCTTTGAATTTCTTGTCAAAGTCCCATACTGATTCTGATGGTAGCTGCTTAATATCCGTG
>LPNX010642434.1:231356-272678 GCA_001517045.1 Pseudotsuga menziesii | reverse complement strand
AATACAGGGGAGCCGAAAGTTACTTTATATTTCTTGCCACTACGTGTGCGTCCAATGTCATCAAAATCACTTTCAAACTCTTGTGACATTACTATCTTTATTTATTCATCTGAAACCATGTCCATTACTCCTTTTTCATGTAGCAGCATCTTAATGGAGAAGTTTAGAGACTTTAGGTACTTACCACGATATCCTTTGAAGAAGTACCGCTCAGCCTCGCTGAAGCTTTTTCTCTGGTCAACTGCAAATTCTGTAATAAAGCCTCCTAGCACACTCGCAAGCCAGAAGTCCACTGCTCTCGTAATAGGATTGTCGAGGTTCTGCACGGTCTGAATCAGCTTCGGTGTCCAGACAATGTTTCTTTTCTTCTTGAATGTGTTCCTATCTGTCAACTTGGATAACCAGTCGAAAAGCTCGTTTCCATAGGTTGCAAAAAATATAGCGTGTATTTTTGAAGCGATATGCTTTTCTAACCAGGCCTCTGTGCTCAGTTTAGGGCTCCGATTTTCTTTATGGGAAAACTCCCTTAGGTTTGAATCCAGCCACTGGTGAAACTCTTCTCTGGTGGGGTGCCAACAAAACATTAGCGCTCAGTTGTTCAAAACCGGCAACGGAACCATTTGTTGGCTGCTATGGGCAGACCCGGGTTTACTATATCCAACCAACAACACCCCTAGATCACTGGCCCTTTCGGCGACAGACTGCCAAGCGGCCTGAAGTCTCACCCGAAGTGACTCTAATGGGTTGGCCAAGAACTCAAGTGTCTTGGACCAGGTTCTGAGGCAATCCCATTGAGGCTCGCAGCTCTCCTAGCTGCGGTCTCTCCTATGCGCGTCGCGCGACCTCTTGCTCGCGTCGCGTGATCTCCTCTCTCGCAACTCTTCTAGCCGCAGGATATTCCTTTATACCGCCGCTCGATCCTTCCCTGTGGCGCACACTTTCTCAGGTCCGCGATATCTCCTACCTTATCGCACTGCCGCGCATGGTGCGACATTCACTTCCCGCCCAACGCTAAGTCCTTCACCTACGGTATCGCGCACCGCAGCTCCTCTGTCGGTGCGGTATCACCTCTCTGTGATATCCTACCTCCGCAGTTTAGCGCACTTAGCGTTGCTCGTGTCGACGTGCAAGACTTAACATACAAGGCTATTCAATACTGCAATAGAGATTGTTTTACGCAAAGCATGAATGAACCATAAACAGCGTACCAAAGATGTTAACCTGTTTTACCCTTCTATATTGCTGTGGACTGATTAACACATTCATTCATTGAACTGTAAACAAAGTCATAAACTAACTGAGAATTGCATAAAGAAACATAACACATAAACCAATCGCATAACACTGATTTTAACGGGGTTCACCTCCAGGATGGAAGTTACGTCCACAGAACTGTGTTTTTATTATAGCTCAGGGGAAGGTAAAACACAGTTTTGCTGCACCGCATATGCAGCTTAGGATCTTCTCTCTTAGATCTCTTCTCTCTTCTATATTGCTCTCTTACAATATACTCTTCCCTCTCTGTCGATCCCTGTGGATCTATACATACATATTCTATAAGCCAGCTACTGGTTACCGGAAGATTGCTACCGCTAGTAACAGAACCAGAGCTAGGCTTTTACAACAGTCTAACAGTCTGCAAAATGCTATTAACAACTGAATGACCCAACTAACCAAACCACCAACCAACTAACCAACCCTTTTATAATACAAAATATATTCTTATATAGGCAGCCCGAAGGTCTTGCCATTACAACACTGTGGGCCTGTCCCAACAGTAACCCAAAACCTAACTTAGTGACAGTCGGCCATATCTGTGCTTGAGGTAGCCGCTTTCCGTCACACCACAGCTCTCTGCAGTCTTCCATGCTTCCCGGCACTGATCATGGGTACTATGCACTGCTTCGCTTTTCTGTACTTCTCCTTCAATGCTTCAGCCTCGTTGCTCCTTCTCCTTTATGAGGGTCGCTGAGCCCTCCTGTCTTCCACCGCTGCTTTCAATGCAGTGGTTGAGCTCTCTCTTCTCGGCCGCTCAGGTACCGTTGCCTTCTTGACTTTTCTATCTTAAAAGTCATGGTTTCCGGCTCTGCTCTCCAGCTGGAAACGTGCTACAGCGTCGTAGCTCTGTCTTAACTTCTTTCCGCCAAAACTAGCAGCTTCTTCTGTAGCTGCGGGACCCTGCTCCAACATCCACAGATCTAGTTACCAAGCAGAGGACCAAGCATGTAGAGATACACATGCACTATATCAAGGAGCTAGTGTATGACAGGACCATCATTCTGCAATCCTGCCCGACTGATGAGCAGATTGCAGACATCTTCACCAAGATATTTTCATAAAAGAAGTTCACTTACCTCCATTCACTGTTGGGGATGAGTTCATCATGGTGATCCAACTACTTTCAGTGTTCAGCTTGAGGGGGGGGGTTTCCCACTGGGTTTTCCCTCTTTTCCTCACCTAGTTTGTTTTGAGCATTGTTTTTTAGTTTTAGTATTGTACAGGGTGACATATGGCCTTTGTTGCCAGGGCCCTAGCATTCTTATGCACTTTATGTTTTCTAGTCCTCCTGAGTATAGCTTAAGGGGGGGTGTTGGAGACATTTACCACCATACACACTCATTTTGGTCAATTTGGCCTAGTTAAACCACTATCCTAAGTTTTATTGACTTAATTGACATTAGAGGAGCACCGGTTGACATCAACATGAGCACACCCATGCCTATATTCAATCAAGGAGGCTAACTTAGCCTTCTCCTACATTAGGGGAGGCTAACTGGAGCACTCCGGGGGTGATCTGAGTGTCATTAATGCCCCATATCACTAACTGATGGTTACAATCAGTTAAACAGAGTAGTGAAGGTGCCTTCCTTCATTAAATTGATTATTTAATGAACTGGAGTCAACAGGGGCACCTCCAACCACTTCTGATGGTCAGTTACACTTCAGTTAACCTCATCGGGGTTCATTGGAGTGATTGATGCACTACCACTTGTTTGTTGGCTTGCAGTGACATGTGTCTGAGCTACTTTCAGTTAGACTCAGTCATTTATTGCACTCCAACTTCATTCAGGGCTTAGTTGAGTCAATTAGGGTTTTGATCAGTGGTTAACTTGAGTGTTTACTGTGGCTCACATTTAGTTAAGCTAGACTCACTCATTCAATTCGAATGACCTCCTTGGGAATTTGAAATGTCTTGGCATTCATGCTTCTAGCATGATCATTTTATTGTATTATTCATTATTCATTTGATTATATAGAGCTGCTACTTCCATTGTAGCACCGTTTTTCCAATTTTATGATTATCAATTTGTATTCTTTGTGAGACTGTGTTTTGAGTTCCTAGACCACTGTGACAAATTAATACCTTGACCAGAATCTTAAACAAGTTTTTAGAAGCCTTTAGAGGGTCATATAGCTTCCCTAAACATCATATCCAAACCTTAATATCATTCATATACCTTCTATGACTATTTGGGAGCATTTGGACCAATTTGGAGACCTAGACATCAAAACTAGTCAAAGGTCGAAATTGGGAAAAAAGTGAAAAATCGGTCATTGTAATAAAATTTCAAAAAAGGGACATTACAGTTATGGACTAACCATATGTGTATCATTTGTGATGTTTATTTCCATTTTACACAATAGTTCCCCCAAATGCATTGAGTCCGCCACTTATTACAAGTCGAAAATCAACGTGAAGCCAATGTTGTCGCTGCGGTGCAGCCAAAATGAGCACCAGAAGGTCCTCTACCTATGGTACTATAGAACCCGTTACCGAATCAAGGTATCATTACAACCTAGCCATTGGTCCAAACAAACACTACAACCAGTTCCTCGATTCAACCCATCTATCCTGGTGTCTATCATCTTATGCCATTTTCATCTGACATCAACTTATAGACTCAACACAACCAATATCGCTCCACCATGGAAACCATTAATCCCTTCACGACATATACCTCCACCACTCTTGATATGTCCTTACATTTACCGAGATCCCCCATGGACGAGACTTCCAAATTCCCTAGGTTCCCTTTTTGTTGCGTCATGAACAACCCCATTGCTAGCACCGCTCTCAATTACAGTATCGTTGATGACTTGGCCCAATCTCCATCTGCCATGTCCACTCTGGAAGTATTAAGAACTTTTCCTTCACAACGCAAAGCCTTATTATTTTCTCTAGGTTTCATCGATCCCTATGATTCTAGGTTGATCGTTTTCGACTTGGATCAAGGAGAAACCCAAATTCCATCATCCATATCCTTCCAAGTTCATGTCACCGTTCAGAATTTGGTCATTCATCGATGCATCATCGATGAGGGTGCATCCACTTGTTCTATTTCAACCTTCGCTTGGAATAAGCTTAAATCCTTAACTCTTCAACCCTCAACCACTACCATTCGTGCTTATGATGGTTGTGTTTCCCTACCGCAAGGAATTCTCATGAATGTCCCCATTGAGTTGGCTGGTAAAACGGTGTTGATTGACATCGAGGTTGTGAATTCCCAGCTAGATTACAACCTCCTCCTTTGACATAGTAACATGCACATAATGTGATTCATTGCTTCTACCATCTTCCTACTCCTAATGTTCCCCCATGATGGGAATATTGTGACCATCGACCAATTGACATATTACGATCCTAAAGGTCTGGGCACTCCAGAGTATGTCCTCCCTACCATATACACCACCATTGATAGCATATCATCCCCTCCCTATCTGTCATTGGTCCTGACTTTCTTACTAGTGCCCCTTTGATGGACACCTTTTTGTCCCTCCCACCTCCTCCCTCTACGACTAACATATCGGATTTGTGCACCATCACATCCGGTAAACTATTGAACTCATCACAACCCCAACCATAGACCACACCACCCCCCTAGTCTTTCTTCAGGGAATTATTGGGGTTCATTTCCCATATGCGCCATCCCCTTTCTCTTTCCAACCTCTGAAATTGTGAGTAAACCAGTCATGGATACTCTAAACCTTCCAGGATTCACTTGGGCATTCCAGTGTGGTACCTCAATCCACCCAACCCCACCCCAACACCACAAATTGTGTTGACACTAGTCCAACCTATTGAGACAGTGTCACACCCACCTCCTGGTACATAATCGGCTGCTTCTACATCTACTCTTGTAGCCCCTCCTCCCATGAAGACTAGGGGCAAGGAACCAAAAGCCTCGGCAGAACCATGTTCATCGCCTACTTCTGCCTTATGCGATGTCATCGGCCATGCAACACAAAATTGTCCCAATTTGTCGTTTCTTCGCACCCACATGCACAAAATAGTATAGATCGATGACGCTCAAGTTGTCAATGTACCAACCATCCCTGCGATCAAGAAATAAATTCTACGAACAAACCACTCTTGTTCAATTTGCGGCATAATGGTGATTATTCCCATCATTGCCCAAACTTTCCTGAGTACCAGTTTCTCCTCATTAACCTTCGCAAGCAGTCCCTTGAGTCCAAAATCATTATCCTCGAGGAAATCCACCCTCTGGCCTGTTCCTTGGACACCAACACAACCATCTATATGATCTCCACTTCCAATCATCCTTCCCCCTCATTGACTGCGGAATATCCCTCTGATCTGTCCAGGCACCACTTTCGTGTCGATGAAGAGATCCTTGAAACCACCACCAATTTTACCCCAATCCATTTAGTACATGGTGTGGAGTCAGTTCTTGCTATTGAATTTCAGATTTAGTCACTTTGGCTTGTCATCGAGCTTCTACCTAATACTTCACCATTGAAAAATGCCTAATTATGCTTGAGAAAACCAATGAGGATCGTCACATCGCTCTCCAAATGATTGAAGTGGATAAGACCCAGTTAAAGTCTCACTATGACTATCGACCCAAGCACCTTTAACGAGAGGGACATCATCCTCATCTATGACCAATACAATGATAAGACTGGAATAAGGAAGCTCAAATCCATGTGGTATGGCCCTTACATCATCCATCGTTGTTTTAGAAAGGGGGCATAGATCCTCACTAACTCTGATTGTCGCCTCTTGATGAATCCCCGCAATAGGCTCTACCACAAGAGATTCTATGCCTAAGCCGACCAACTTGAATACCCTAGTACCATAGTTTTTTCTTCTTTTTTTTCATCGTATTTATCACGAGTCTGACAGTTTGTTTTATTGGTTGTTCCATATGGATCCTACCTTTCCCTCCTATGTTGGATTCACTGATGACACAAGTAGATGGTCTCCTAATATTACCTCGGTTGCGTGGGCCATTTATACCTCGTCACATGAGTTGATCCATATCGATAGAATGTGTGCTGGTTTTGCTACAAAAAACTAGGATGAGTACAACGGTGTCGCTGGTCTCCTGACCCCTGCCCTTCACTTGGCTATTCGTTGCCTTGATGTATTCCTAGACTCCCAACAGTTTGTCACGCAGTTGAATAACTGCTACTGGGTACATATTGCTGCCTCTTTAGAAAATTCATGCACAGTAGACAATTGGTTAGACATTTGGAATCCCTTTCATTCATGCATGTTTCCATAAGTCGCAATAGTGTAGAAGATCAAATGGCTAATGACGTTCTAGATTGGCACATCAATCATCGCATATAGGAAATACACTGCATCATGCACCAACATATCGCCATTCATACATGCATATGTCATATACATCATACATGCATAATTATCATCATAACAAGAGACTCGTCAAACACATAAAAATACAAAAATATGCATCCATGTGCATTCATATCATAACATCATAATCAGTACGAAAAATAGAAGCCCCACAGGTTTTCTCGTCATACATATAATACAAGATTCCCCATGCTCAAATGCATTAGGGGCAACATCACAAGCTATTAGTCCGAGTCATCCTCCTCTAACTCTGTATCCTCCTTAGTGTCCTCCTCATCATCCAAGCTCTCCTCCTCCATTGGCACATCTGCATGTGTCGCCGCTCTAACATACTCAACAACAACTACGATCCTCCTAATCAGAGAGATCCACTCCAGAGGGGATCTGTAGCATGCGATGATTAGATCGTCGTTTAGGTACTGACACCCATCGTCGGTGACCCCTCTAGTAGTCTCTCCATGTCCATCTGCAGTGATTCTAACATAGCACTCTTTCACCTCCCCTGCCCATGAGTGGGTGGATCTAACCCCTCCACTCTGCCCTTGTGTCGCTGGTATCCCGCTCGAGGATGTGCTCCCACATATGCACATTCACACAGTATGACATCGATACCAATCACATGTATGTTCTAGCTACCACTATGCTAGTGAACCAATATATATGATTCAAACCACAAAGAGTCATGTAAACATACCATTTGGTCCCTAGACATGTTCAGGAGGTCGAGGCATCTCCGGATCTCCCTAGTAGTCCATGCCTGCGTATGCATAATCCTCTATGAGGATACAAAACTAACGTCACTGTGCAAAAAGCTCTTGGGTGAAGAATCAACCTACTAAGCCTCCTCCCTCCTTGATCTTCATCTCACACCATCACCTCATCCGAGGCTCTTGTGGCCCTCCATCGCACACTGCTAGATGCGGTCGCAGTATCAGTAACTGCTTAAAGAAGAATGAGCACAAAAAGGATGGGAAATAGAAATCCCCATCTTCCAGGCTAACTTGGTTCAACCCACGTCGAACCTCTGTCAGGTACATTTGGGCTCACCCATAGTAGTTGCCTGTTAGCACACTCTCGACCATTAGTAACTGGTCGCTCGAGATATTGTGTGGACCTTTTGATCCTAGTATACACAACACCATTGTTTCCACTGCATGAGTCTCCAGACTCTCGATGTCACACACCAATATGTATGACGCATGCACATAAGTCGTGGCATAATAATGTTGGGAACACAAGTCATCCATCAACACCCCCCCTTAGGAGTTTCAGCGAGATATCATCGATAACACCCAATAATGGGTGGCCAATCAAAAAGTACACGTCGTAGAGGGTGATCTCCAGCCGCTCACACTGTATGATGAAGCACTCTGCATCCCTATCCCAAAATCTCACTAGCTTGTTTAGCAATAACTTTGCTGAATGCATCAAAGGGATCTGGAAGAACTTTAGCAGCCACTCTGGGCCAGCGTATCCGGTACTGCACCATCCTCCTTAAACTCATCTCTGAGGTCCCCCGATGTCTCTCTCTCGCCATCCAACTCGAGGCATCCCGCACATCACATTGTTAGAAAAACAGGATCACAGAGCAATAACAATTAAACAAGATGCAAATATTAAACACAATACAAGAGATACAAAAATATAATGTGGTTCACCCAAGATGGGCTACGTCCACACATAAATTGCCAGTCCTTTATTATTATACCATCCAACAAAATGAAGGGATACAACCTGCAGCAACTTTGTTGCACTTCCTATTCTCTCTCTCACAGTCTCTCTCAAACAATCACAGAGATTGTTTTACATACTACAATACAATATACAACCATATTACAATATTTCCTTTTATAGGGGAATTACCATGGGAAAATACTATGGGTCACCCAATACCATGGGTCCACAAACTCTTGGCCAACAAACAGGAGAAAATATTTCATCAAAATATATAGCTTTCTTTTGTGCAAACCTCATTACAACAAGTCTAGCCTTGTACCGCTTCTTGCCTCCATCTTCTTCCTTCAACTTGTAAACCCATTTATTCTGTAATGCTCTTTTTCCTGTAGGAAACTCAACCAAATCCCTTGTCTGGTTTCTTACAATTGATTCCATCTCCTCTTCCATTCCTTGCTCCCGCTTCTTTCTAGTTTCTACCTGCATTGCCTCTTCATAACATTTTGGTTCACCATAATCAGTCATCAATAAATAATACCGTGAAGGAGAGAATTTCTCAGGGGGTCTTCTTAACCTGGTAGATCTTCTTACATTTGTAGGAGTTTGAGGTACCTGCTGCTACTCATGATTTTCTGGTGCCTTTGGAACTTTATTTTCTTTGATTTCAACAAGCACTATGTACTTTGTGTTTTCCTTTTCCTCTTCCTTTCCCTGCAACTGATCTTTGTACATAACCTTTTCATTGAATACTACATATCTACTCCTAATGATTTTGTGATTTTAATAATTTCATAAGCGATAACCAAAATCATGGACCCTGTATCCAATAAAGGTTCATTTCTTGGATTTAGCCTCAATATTTATTCTATTTTCTTTATCAATATGGACAAATGATTCACAACCAAAAATTCTCAAAAATGAGTAGTTTACCTTTTTGTCTATCCATTCCTCCCATGGAATCCCACCTTCCAAAGAGCTTGAAGGCCCTCTATTTATTAAATAAACAACAGTATCTATAACATCAGTCCAAAACTCTAAGGGCAACCCTGCACGCAATCGCATACACCTAACACGCTCCATGATCATTCTATTCATCCTTTCTGACACACCATTTTCTTGTGGTGTTCCAGGGACTGTCTTCTCTATAGGAATCCCATTGTATGAATAGTAACTATCAAACTCCTTGTTGCAGTATTCATCTCCATTATCAAATCTGAGACATTTCAACTTTTTTCCTGTCTCATTCTCAACCAAAGCTTCCCACTTCTTAAAAGTAGCAAACACATCAAATTTATGTCTAATGCAATAAACCTAAGTTTGTTTAGTTGCATTATCAATAAAAGTAACATAATAATGAGAGCCACTAAGAGATTTTACCTGAGCTTGTCCCCATACATCTGTATGCACAAGCTCTAACTTTTCACTCTTCTTCTGTTTCCCAACCCTGAGAAATCTAACTCTCTTCTATTTTTGATAAACATAGTTCTCACAAAACTCCAAACTTATCTGCTTCAAATCTTGAAGCAATTTCCTTGAGTGGAGAATTTGCATTCCCTTCTCACTCATGTGGCCAAGCCTATGATTCCACAATGCCGCACTTATTTCTCTATAAGCTACAGAGATAGAATAATCAATATTACGAGGATATAAATACAACGTACCTATCTTATCTCCTTTTGCTATTACTAGTGCTCCTTTAGTGATCTTCCACCACGTTTTTTCAAATGTAGACAAACAACCACTATCTCCCAATTGCCTTGTTGAGATCATATTTATTTTTGTAGCAGGAATATGCCTTATATATTTTAGAAGCCATTCGTTTCCATTATTTAACTTAATATGTACCTTACCCATTCCAACAATTTTACATGGTTCATCATCCCCCAATAAAACATGTCCAAAATCACCTGGAACATAATCATGAAATAATTTCCTATGGGGTGTAGCTTGACATGAAGCCCCTGAATCTACTACCCAGTAATCACTAATATTATCTAATGCAAGAATCAAAGCATCTTGTAACGCAACACCTGGTACATTTTCTTCCTAAGTAGTCTCATGTTGCCTGTCTCCTTTCTTCTTTGGAACTCAATATTCTTTCTTCATATGTCCTCTCTTACCATAGTACCAACACTCTATCTTTCCAAATATAGACTTGGATCTTCCTTTTCTAGACTTGTTGCGATTACCTGAGCTCCTTCCTCTTTCCTTTTGTCTTCCCCTATTCTCCATGGTCAACGCATTAGCTGATGTCTAACCTATGTTTTTTCTTTGCATTTCCTCGCTAAGAATAACACCAACAACGTCATCAAATTTAAGAGTGTTTGAACCAGGGGCAGAGTTACTTACAACCATGACCAAACTATTCCAACTTTCTGGCAATGAGCACAAGATTAGAAGAGCCCTAACCTCATCATCAAAGTTCACTTTTACAAAACTTCGCTGACTAGTAATCATATTAAATTCATTTACATGGTCAGCAACATATCCACCTTCTAACATCTTCATATTAAATAAACGCTTCATTAAAAATACCTTGTTGGAAGCCAAGGGTTTTTCATAGAGCTTAGCCAATGCACTCATCACGCTCTTTGTTGTATTTTCTTTTGAGACATTGAAAGCCACTGACAAATCCAGACACAACCGTATTGTTCCCAGTGCCTTTCTGTCAAGAACATCCCATTCTTCATCCTTCATAGTCGTTGGTTGCTTTGTTTTTCTTCCCAATGGGAGGTATAGATCCTTCTAGTACATATAGTCCTCCATTTGCATCTTCCATAACTGGTAGTTTTGGCCATTAAATTTCTCCACCGTAAACTTTCCTTCTTCTGCCATTGCTCCCACTCAAACCAGGAACCCTTCTTTCCTGCAAGTTTACGAGCCAAATAGACCTTTTGTCTCTCATACCAATTATTAGAAAAATAGGATCATAGAGCAATAACAATTAAACAAGATGCAAATATTAAACACATTACAAGAGAGAAAGAGATATAACGTGATTCACCCAATATGGGCTACATCCACAAAAATTACCAGTCCTTTATTATTATACCATCTAACAAAATGAAGTGATACAACCTGCAGCAACCCTGTTGCACTTCCTTTTCTCTCTCTCTCTCTCTCTCTCATAGTATATATCATACAATCATATAGATTGGTTTCCAATACTACAATACAATACATAGTAATCTTACAATGCTTTCCTTTTATAGGGGAATTACCATGGGAAAATACTATGGGTCACCCAATACCATGGGTCTGCAAACTGTTTTCCAACAAACATCCTAAAAATTTCTTTCAGGGGTGAAGTTCTTGAAGGATTGCTGGACCCCAAATCCTGTAGCTAGGGGGGATGGGCCCCCTTGGACCCCCACGGGGGATGATGTCACCTCGTTCCCCCCAACTGGGATGAGTGTATAGTAAAATGGGGTACAAACACAGCTAAACAATAACATCTCTAAATCTAGAAGATCAGGCTCCACAATTAACACACATAAGTCCCAGTCAAACCATGTTCAACAAAAAAATTCCATTATGGTCTAGGTCGCTCCTGTAGGGACTTTTTGTGCGACCCAAATCATGCAAAAACCTTTAACATGTGCGACCTGGGTTGCGCCAGTCTCTCAAACAAGTGCAAACTAGGTAACACATGTTTCCCCAACAAGTGCGACAAGGTCGCTCTTTTCTGCTTGACAGGTGTGACTTGGGTTGTGCATTTTCCCTCGAAAAGTGTGACCCGACCATGAAACTTGTTTGGGCTCAGCTAAGGACCCCATAATGAGCAAAAAACCAAATAAATGCATGAAAATGGTGGGTTGGGTGAGAGCTCTTACCTGCAACTCACGGATCGCAAAACCGTCAGTCCAATCAAAAGAAATCAACACCTTTGCTCTGGGGCCCTCCACAACAAATCAACACTGAACAATCAAAATGGTATGTTTCATGTGCCCCCCCCCCCTTGTTTATAGACCTCCATTTGGTCAACTCTTTTTTCTAGGCACCACAAAGTCATCTGATGTTTGTTTTTCACGTCGTTTGCACCGATGGCTTCAGTTTTTCACACTCTATCCACCTATGGGACTCACGTCTCATGCTCTCACTATATTTTTTTGGGCCATTTCCTAGAATTACCTCAATTTACGTGCCACCAGGCCAGTCAAACCACTTCCGTATTGGCATGTTCACGATCCCTCCGCTCCATCCATACTGCAAACTTTCCCTTATGATATCACCATTCATCATCCTGCAAGGAGGCCCCACCAGTGTTCCATTGTTCTTTTTTCTCCCCATCATCCACGATCTCAACATCACCTTTATTTGGCATGTTGAACACTTCCTCCTTGCTTTACTGACCATTACAAAGTTTCTACTAAGCTCTTTTCTGACTCCTTAAAGAATGAAAAGATTGTCGAGCATGCCTGGTTTCTTTCACGCTCGTTAAAGTATTTGAAAGGATGTCTATGTGGTATCGTTTATCCCTTTTTTGGACTATGTAGACTACCTCAATAAAAGGACCACCCTAGCACTTTCTAGCTAGGAACGTTTCCCTTTGTATCATTTTATGTTTTTTTTACAATGGGACCATAACTTACGAAAAATATCACTTATGGGTTGTATTTAAGCTCGTTTCCAGTCCTCCCATAAAGAAAATATTGCCAAGCAAACTTGGTTTCGTTCATGCCCATAAAAGTATTTGAATGACCGTCCAATCAGTATGGGTTTAACCTTTTTCGACCTAGTTGAACTACCTACAAAAAAGAAGTCTCTTTGCCCCTTTCGACTGGGAGAGTTCTCCTTTGCACACTTTTATCCTTTTTTCGGGATTAGGAGACTACTGTACGAAAAAGAGACCCACTGGAGTCTTCTTCATGTTTTCAGACTCTCTAAACATGAAAATACCATCGATCATCTACTGTCTTGGGATCAAAAAAAATCCATGAGACAGTATCATACCGAGCATACTTCTATCCCTTCTTCACGCTCCTTAAACTATGAAGAAGGCCCAAACGATACCTTTTCGTACCCACATATATTTCATATAGTCGCACATTATGGCAGCATTTCCCCCATTGGGTCGCCTTTACTCAAAGTACTCTACAATGAGTCTCCCTTGGATCCCATGGATATCACTTGTCTAGTACCTTCCCCAAGTATCTCCCATTGCAGTCATCTCCTCGGTTCCACAGTTATGATTCCCTCCCCATGAGTTAGTGTGATATGCTTCCAAGTCATCCCTGCCATTATACTTTGAACAAAGTAAGTTTAAGTCCCCTGTACTCCCCTGCCCCTGTTCCCCATTCAGTGTCTTCATCCCATTATTGTTCCATATCTCTGGTTGTCCCCCTCGTGCTTCTATCAAGGAAAACTCATTGCCTTGGTAGTTTCAGGTCGTCCTCTCTCAATGTCAACACATCTAATCCAGAGGATAGACCTAGAGGTCCCTGTATCTTGGTTTCATCCACCTCATTTATGAGTTCCTTGGACCACTTGAAAGGAGTCCTTAGTGCCTTTTAGGTTGGTTGTGTCTCAAGTGCTCGACTTCAACTACATTATCGCACCATTGAGATTTGTACAGGGTGTTGGTTTCGAAGACCTCGGTTTTCATTTGAATTTAACTCATTGGTGAGTCTCTTTGGGACCCATACAATTTCATGTCCCTTGTGATATCCGGGATGCGTTGGCGACAGTGTTCGAAAGCCCCTCAGTATCATGCTTCCGTATATCTCCAATATCATATGTCGTTTATTGTACCTCAGAGATTATGAATCCTATTCATTGAGTCCATACAGTTGTGTACATCTTCATATTCAACAGAGCATCAGTTATTGTGACATTGCATTCCAAGAGAATGCCATTGTTTCTATGTACCAGTTCTTTAGATCTGTATTCGGCCTCCCATGGAGACCACCATTATGTACTTCCAATTGTATGTATTGATCGACTCCCATTGTTTGATCCTTGATTCCCATTTTTATATTGAGACATTGATGTGAGCATGGGTATGCCCGTCTCTATATATATGTCTGAGAGTGTATGTACCTCATCCATTTTTTAGAAGTAATACAAATCAAAAGTCACAACAGTTCGAATGAGGAGCATCTAACTCCTCCATGGTCCTCTCTGGTTTATCCACTGTTGTCACCATTTATCCCTTAATCCTATTATGTATGTCAGCCATACGATTATCTCCTTCCCTCACACATCAGGGGGCAATCTGTTAACACCAAAAATTGTCCACATATCTCTCTATGGTCCAAACCATAATTATACATCACAATCCCACCATTATTCCCTCTATTTTGACCTTCATAATTAAATTCCACCAAAATTGGTCCAAAACATAATTATTCCCCCCTCCCCATAAATACAAGGAAGTTGGGCATTTATTGCAACATAACCCCCATTCTCCCAAAAAGTTCCAAAAAACTCTAAAATGAAAATGGGTCAAAAACCATGGAAAAATACCATACACTCTGAAAAACCATGGACCAATGCCATGGGAAAGAAAATCCCGGATCATCCTATAAATACATTGTGAAGGTCTCCCCACAAACATTCCAAAACTTTACATTACAAAACTTTTTCATTCCTAAACCTTACATTCCTACACCTTTTTCCACACCATCTCAGGTTGCATGTTGAGTTTACTCCATGCAACCATTGATTCCTTTCCCTTTGACAACCCTTGTTGAAGAAGATCGGAGAACCAGATCGTGGGAGTCATCAGACCACATCCTCAAACAGCTGCAATGGCCCATCATATAAAAGGTAAGTTGTGTTTTGTTTTAATAGTTAGAAGAAAATCATAGAATATAACAAACATTTATTGTTGCTTATTTGATAGTCAAGGTTGAGCACTTCCCTTGCACCATGAACTCTACCCTTAGATCTGGTTCATCTAAGGTAGGTGCTTTTGCATGTAGCTAGAGAGAAATCTCCACTACAGTAGGTAATAAAATTGGGAATGATAAGTCGTATAAGGTTTAGAGAAAGAAGACAAGTGAGGACGGTCCATTAATCTCTCCTAAGAACAATGTCTCAAATCGGGAGACATGTATGGTCTGGAGAATGAAGATTGTTAGTTCTAAGTCTATCTCAACAATGGGAAGTATGGGAAACAATTCACTTTGCACTTCACCTCTCGACTAATACACAAGTATACAAAGTAGTCATAGCAGGGTATGTGGTCTCAAGTATACTGCGACAAAATGGGATGGAGTGTAGATTCAACAAAAATTAGTGGTAATTAATATATTAGGCAGAAGCTGCACCTATTTAAAGTAAGCGTTTAACCGAATTTGGACTAGCTTAACTGATTTTTTTAAAATCAAAACTTTCCTTTTTTTTCAAGAAATGACTAAATCCAAGTAAAACCTCAAAGAATAGAGCATATTAATGTTAAGCGTGGCATGTACAAATGGATTGGAGAACCTAGACCGTATAAACCGTGACAAAAAGGTGAGTGACATAAATGGCAACAAATGTCCAACCATGAATGCCCTGCACACTAGTATAGTGAACTTGAACAATTTCAATCATGACTCTAAGAACATAAATCTTCTAAAGTGAGGATGGACTAAACCAAGGAAATATCTAGATCATTATTAGCATCTCTAGAACCCCAAAATCACACTATAAGAAAAACCCTACTTTCATGAATAACATCCCCTATAGAGATATCATGGGTGAAAAAGACCGAAGCTGGAAATAATGACATCTAGAAAACAATCTCAAGATGTGACATCTTCAATCTCGTGTAAGAATATCATGAGTATATCCCATCCCGGAGAATGGATGCCCTAATGAGCATTCTCTCAGAGTTAGAAAATACAAGATTACAAGATCAAAAGGAATCCGATGGTGTGCTGACCGAAGAAGACTTGCATGGTCAAATGGATAAACTTGTTATTGCATACTATGATCTTGATCCTACCAAGAAAAATTATATGGAGAAAGGAGCATCAGGGTAACCACTACTCCAAGAATGGGTTGTTGGTCTATCCAAGTCTAGAGTATTGAATTTGCTGAAAATTCCCTTATTTGGTAAAACTCCATATGCATGAATCTGTGCAAAGTTATTGTTGTCTCAAGTGCATGGAGGATACCTATGGTTAAATAGAGAAATCTCCATTGATACCGAGCTAGTTGAGTCAATCACCGGACTCCCTATAACTGGAGAAGATGTTCATCTCCTCTTTGACAAGAAGCATGATAAAGCCCTAAGAAAAAAGGTGACTAAAAAATATGGAACTCAACGAGCGAGTAGAGGTTTTGTTGTTGCCAAAATAAATGACTTCGTTATAAGGTTTGCAGTTCAGATACTAGCATGTAAGGTGTTCTGGAAAGGATGACAAGATCAACTTCTAGTGGTAGTCATTATAGTTGTAGAGAAGTGCGTAAAAGGAGTTCAAATGATCTGGTTGTCATTTATGTTGAATAAATTCTGCGAGGACTGCCTACAATCCCAAGAAAAAGATAATGTGTTTCACTTCACTTGGTTTTTGTTCTACATTGCTTTTGTTGGATGGAAAGAACTAGAAGGAAGTTGATTCTTTAATAGGAACAAAACAAACCTTTTTGGGTGCAAGTTTCTCAAACATGTGGTTCTCTACAATTACATGAAGACAATAGCAGAATGACAACAATTTTTGTGTCTACAGTGAATAAATTAGATTTGTTCTTCAAGAAACTCCTTAAGTGGAACTGGTTACATGTGAAACATATAAAGGGATAACTCATTCCAAGATTGGAATGCATTACACATATATATAAGCCAAGAGGGACTCCAACATACAGGGGGTTCCTATCAAATTCATGTGTAGGAAAAGTCACATCACGCAGCATAAATATTTAAGGAATGGAGAATGCCACTAGCAGATGAAGATGAAGGCATGCAAAAGACCAGCAATGCAGTTCCCATAGTTGAGGAACCGTTTTCTAAGGTACCTCCCAATTCTACACAATAATTAGTGTCAGCTGAAAAGAGGAAGGTAGACAATGACCCAGAAGGGTCAGCAAGAAAGAAGAAAAAGACCTTTAAACTTAAACAAGTATAAACACTTACCAAGGATGACTTTGAAGAAATCAATATACACATTTGGAATTGAATAAATGAATCCATGGGAGACACAATCACAATAAAAGATGTGGAAGAACTCTCAATACAAAAAGAAGAAAATGTTATGATGATGGAAGAAACAATTGTAGACCTGAAGAAGCACGTACTATTTATCAAAGAAAGCAAGATCAATGATTCTCATTCGAATGGAGCGTAGTCACATACAAGCAAAGTTCCGCATCAAACTTTGAAGACCCCAACTGCAACATTTGGAATCCCTGCTAGAGAGGCACAAAATCCTATAAGTAATGTAGAGTTATTTCTCTCATGTTTTTATGTAGACAAAATACATGTGCTACATACTTCCACAACACAAGAAATCAGACAAGAATTTCAAGTTGTATTGTTAGAATGGCGCAATAGCCTAAGTGAAAAGAATCCCTATGGGACGAGTGTTTGAAAATGAAATTAGAGGAAGGAAAGATGGCAAAAAGACGTCTTCCCTTAAAAGGGAAGTAAAGAAACCAATGGAGCAAGGCAATCATCTAAGACAGGAAGCAAAAAAATAAAAACAGAACATGTCAAGATTGCAAACAATAATTGAGGAAATATTCAAACTGGTTCCCGAGGTGCAAGAAATGACAGATGTCTCTCTTGAGAAATAATGGAAAGAGTTAGAGAAATCATCTAGGGACTTCAAGCCAAAATTGAAGAACTATATCAAGCACCCATAACCTCTTTAGAAGCCCGAACACAATGCAACAAAACACTTGAAAAGGCTAATGATTCCTTTGAAAATACCAAGGCCTTGGATTAAGAATGTCAGAATTTCATGAGGAAAGTGTTAAGCCGTGGATGAATTTGATAGAGAATGAACAAGTAAAGGCAGTAAACACTAGGTTATAATTTGCGCAAGAAAAAGAGAAAATGATTCATGAAAGTCTAGTTACACTGTCTGGCATTGAGAAAAGAGACATAATGGCAGAGTTTAAATTGTAGCAGCTAGAGATGTCAAAATTCAGGAATGAATACAATAACTTAATGGGAAGACTTGGTCCCTTGCACGAGGAAGCCTACAACTTAATAGAAGTCTTTCCACAAATGTAGGAAGAAGCCAATAAAGAAATCAATGGCATTATAGAAGCTCTCGAGTCCATCTTCAACCAAGTCGAAACAACGCTGGAAGCAAAAGAAAATCACCTGAAGTAAGAAGTCTCTAACGCAAGAAAGAGTTTGAAAAAGCTCAAATCATATCACCAAATGAAAGTGGAAGCAGAGAGCACACAACCAAGAGAAAATTAGCAATGCAGAAGGTCCCTTTGCCATTGATGTCAAAGGGGGAGAGAAGCAGAAAGAAGAAGAGCATGAGAGAAGCTGAAAAATGAAGAAGGAATATCCCAATGATAGGGGCAACATTGATAGAGAAGCCTATTTGTGTTGATAGCAATGATAAAGGGGGAGATTGTTGATGTATTGTCATTGATGTCACATATGAAGTAAAATGTACCAACACATGTAATGAAAGTAATGATAAATGTGACATTGATGCTCTTGCATGTTTCTGTGATAAATGTGACATTGATGCGCTTGCATGTTTATGCATCTATGCCTTTGTAATTGCAAATATGTATGCAACTTTATCTTAGTCGCAATTTCACATAGATGAATAATTGAAAATAACACAGATGCACAAATAGTAATTGTGAGACGTATGAATAAATAAAATTGTGTGTGTAATAGTCCCACAAAGAAGTTGGTAAAAAGATTTGTATAGTAATCGATGTATGCGAAAGTTCCACAAGAGTGTTGGAAAATGTGTGTCTTAAACTACAAAGAAGAATTGCAAAAGTGGCATGCCGACACAAATACTAACTTCTAGAAGACACAATTTAGTGGGATGATATATGAAGTAAAGGACTTCACCAAGTGGACACATCTCTTGATATGCGAATATTATAAATAAGCATAGATTGTTGTGGTGAAGTAAGCTTGTGAGAAATGAAGATCTAACTATTTGACAAGCTTCAAAGTTTTTTGTTGGTATCAATGCCTTGTTGATCGCATAGTATATTTTTTAAGAGGAGTCGCAGTGCGCAGTACAACCATAAATAAACAACAAGTAAATGCACTAAAAGAAAGGACACCCACAGTTTAGATGTGTGAAGTTCTTGCTCAGTAAAGACGTCAATCATAGAAAAACAAGTGTAACTGAGCTAGAAATTTTATTCATACGTAGACATAGATCACACCTGATTTCTCACATCATATTCTAGACAACTGTTTGACGTAGATATATTAACATAGACATAAAGATGTAGATCACAATTATGTTTATGTTTGGGGCAATTGTCTGACGCATATACACAAACATAGATTAAAAGATTGCAGTAACTACCGAATCTGAATATAAGGTACCTTCCTATTTTCTATACAATCATATTTCATATCAGGGAGGCAATAAGGGGCAAGGAGCAGGAGGTCATAGCCTCCTTCTAGTCGAGGCTAGTAAATACAATCAAGATGTAGCAACATCCTTTCTATGGGTGTAGATAAACTTCAAGGGGTTGTACCCTCCTTCTAGTTGGTGCTGGTGAACAAAATGAAGTTATAACTTCTACAACTTGAGAGCGCATTTCTTCCACAAATTAGAGCTTGGAGCCACAAGTCACAATTTGTGTGACCAGACCGATATCTATTCAGGTAGGTGCCTAAGGATCGTGAGTTGGAGCTTACGCAAATTGAAATTGTTGCAGGTCGGTGTTTGTAGACCGCAAATTGTGTTTGGGATCAAGTTAATAGCTGAGATGAGTGGGAGCTCATATTTGGAGACTGTAATCTCCCATTGATGTAACTATTCATATACATACATATTTCTAGATATACATTTGTTATCAAATATTTGTGCGTAGTTCTGATTATTGTTGTGATTACCGAAAAGTTATTTTTATATGTGAAATATGAATAAATTGTACATATCTGCGCAATTACTGACCAACAACTAAGCCTGGTTTTGCCTCAGTTGCATGTTCAAGAAGTTCGCTGAGTGCGTCCCTTCCCTATGGCATGCTTCTCACCCCTATCCAATAAGTATAATCAAGTGCACAAGAACTAGATTGTACGAACAACTTTCTCTAGAGTAAGCCTTATACATAACTTAGATTCTTATTTTGACTCAACAATTGTAGCGTCTAACAATGCATGCACTTCGGCAAAATGGATTGGCATCCATAAAGGCAGTCACTTTGTGGTGTTTTTCCTCAATTGTGCATGAGTACATGATTTTGTTTCCTTAGAGGATTAGTTGCTTTTTGGGGGATGGCATGCATTCAATTCTCTTTTCCTCATTAGTTTGATATTTGCTCCATGGAGTTCTTTGTGGGATCTTTTTTAGGTTAAGCTCCATAGTCTTTTATAGCATTGATGAGTAACTCTCCTTTGGCTCATGGCATTTTGGTGGGGTGTGTTATCAACCTGTAATTTCCTATGGTTGTGGTAAAAAGTCACATGGGTAACCATCTCAAACCAATCTTTGGACTGTATTCTAGCCAATATAGTCAGAGAGGGCTCTCTTTTTGTCACATAAACATTCACATATACACATGGCTTTAAAGAAGCATTCATAAGGCTAGATATCTGATAGGAACATGATATTTGCAGATTTAAAGATGGTGAAACAAACATACAAGAAATACCATGGGCAATGGAGTCACAGCTAGAAAATCTTCAAGGGGCTTAAAACAACAATGAGTGGTGATTTTCCTTTGAAATCTGAGGCAAAGTGGCTATTATGTTCAATCAAATTATATTGAAGTGATGACAGATAAAAATGAGGAAAGAGCCTAGTGAAAATAGAGGCATCTATCAATGGATGAATCTCTGGGAACACCTTTAGTAGAAATATAACAAGGGACAATAACTGAAACAAGGCACCTATCAGTGGATGAATTCTATCACAACCATTACCAACACATAACAAATACGATTTTTGATGGAAGGAGCGTTAACATAAATGAATTCCTTGCATACAACCTAGAAATGTATTGGCAGAAAACACATACATGAAAATGGAAATACAAGAAACACATATTGAACATGAAACACCTTGATGAATCTCAGAAAACTCAGAGCATACTTTTCATTAAAGCTTCCAAGAAAATAACAGAGCTATAAAACCCGAGCGTTAAGGCTTCTGAATGAAAGTTTTCAACCCTTTCTTCCTCTATCGAGGTCACATTTATAGTGTCATGGGATCCTGAGACCAACCTTGAAACAGAGCCAAAATCACCTACAAAATTGGGAATCACTCTCGACTCACCATTTCAAATCCTAACAAACTCATGAGGTGGCAGATTCACCATGATTTACACATAAAACAAGAAATATGGGGTAACATACATGCTGTATCAAAAATGGCAATGCAACGTCTGGGATGCAGGCTCGCTTGATTGAAAATGATGCTTCAGAGAACCTTTTAACGATTTTACTCTCCCAGGTGAAATCTGCAACATTGAATGTATCCATGCTTCATCTCCATTTCACACCTACATTGATCTTCTTCCTCCTTGCACCCTTGCCTTGCGAAATAAACCGCAACCGTAGATATTTTCTACGAGAAATCTCAACTGTTCCATGATGTGGCCCTTACGTGATTTCGCAATCACTTATCTTGTTAACCTTCATGCATAGTTCCATCGTGAAATTAACCAGGACCATGGATCCAACTAGTGCCAAGATCTTCGCCGTCCAAAAACGTAGGCTCTACAAGATTTCACAGTGCCTCTTCCTGCTAAACCTCGTGCACCTCCTCATCGCAAAAACAACCAGGACCCTTGATTAACTCTTCGCCAGATCTCTGCCATTCAACGGTGCGGGGTCTACCAAATTTTGCAGCGCCAATTTGTTTTATTTTCCATGCATGTTTGGGCTGTGAAATACATCTCATCCGTAGATCTCCTCCATCTAAAATCCTGACCGTTCAACTGTGCGGGTCCTACGAGATTTCGCGTCCTCGACATGTGTTATCCTCTGTGCATGTTGCCGATATGAAACCCATTTCAATCGTAGATCTTCAACATCCTCAGATCTCGGCCATTGAAACTTTGAAGAATATACCAAATTTCACAATCCTCCACAACATATTTCTCTGCACATATTTGCTCAGCGAAATATTCTTCACCCGTCGATCTACATTGCCTATTCATTTGATGGTTGATCTTGCACACCATTTAACCTTGTCCTGCCAATGTCAAGCTTCCTTTAAAACTGTGCATCTTTTCTTTGGCAAAAGCGTTAACAACCGTTGATTTTCTCTACTATGTATCTACACCATTCATTTTCACCACCGCATAACCTGCATGACCTCATTTACGTCCTTCAAGGTCCTATGATAAAAAAAATTCAGACCTTGTTCCTCCTTTCATTGGCCTACTCCCCTGCCAACTGTTTAGTCTAAAATAGTGATTGCACATATGCAAAAGATTTTCAAGATTTAGCATTGGTGTTAACCAGGTGCTAATAGGGTGTGAAATTTCAACTGTTTTTTAAAGCTAAAGCACATTTGCTAGACTTAAAACATCTTAGCACTAATCCTACACTAAAAAAACAGTCTTTGAAGTATCTACAAACAACAATAGTACAAAACTATAACAAAAGAGTAACAGTTCCTTGGAAAATACCCCTATATATTAATATGTACAAAATAATCAATTTCCCAATGAATTTATACTAAATTGATAAACTTTGACAACTATTAATATAAAGCTGTCAAATTTTTATTTGTAATTCAAATTAAATGCTTAAGGAGATAAGAATTGATAAACTTTGACAACTATTAATATAAAGCCGTCAATTTTTTATTTGTAATTCACATTAAATGCTTAAGGAGATAAGAGAGTCCATATAATATTTTTGGGAATAAATGTCTCCTATATTAATACTATCCTAAAAAATGACTTCGAATCATAGTCTAGCATGCCTTTTTCTCTTGTTGCTTTCCTAAGCCACTATGTTCTCTCAAAACCCATTCATAAGAAAGAAAATGACAATAAAATATCTCTTCATAAGAAAAAAAAAGGTTGGAATTTGGAAATTTTCATATCAAATGCTTATGCATGGATGGAAATTAAATGTAGGACAAATAGGAAATCCCTTCCCTGCCTTTGAGAATAATTGTTTTGTTTCTCCTATGTGACTTCTAATTACGTTTACCTATGTCTACAAGCCACTTATATATAGTTGTTGCAAAATGATTCTTAAGTTCTTCAAATCTCGACAATTCCACATGATGAATCAAAGACACTCACTGCGCACCTTAATGTTGCAATGCACTAACTCAATAGTTAGATCTCTTTGATCCTCGTACTTTGCCATTAATATCTTATCTTTTGCTTTTTTATCTTCTTTTTAGACATAAAATTAAATATAACTATAGACTTTATTAAATTTGCCACATCTATTTTCACAATTCTACATAATTCCTTTTAGTTTTCCCTTCCAGACTAATTCATCCATTAGCATTCAACAATCCATGTATCATTGCACTTTTTTTAAAGCAATTACTAATTTAAAAATAAATAAACAAATTTCAAAATATACTTCATTCCCTCGACAAAATAAGTCGGTATTGCACTTTTTTTAAAGCAATTACTAATTTAAAAATAAATAAACAAATTTCAAAATATACTTCATTCCCTCGACAAAATAAGTCGGTAGATGTTTGATAACGAGCGCCCTTGTAGATGTTTGATAACGAGCAAAGGGCGCGAGGCGAAGGTTGCCCTGCTACCGGGGAGCCGTCCCACCGACTTCGTATTTTTTTAATTTTGCTTGTAACGTAAAGGCCTAAATGGCAAATGCATGGATAACTTTTTTATGTTACCTAACGTCAGAAGTCTCAACAGTCATTTTCTTCTTTATAATAATAATGAAGATGGCCAACTCCCACCAACTCCCCACCAAATCAACATTAAAGCCATCGATGGAAATCGAATATGTGCTGCTTTTTCTGTCTGCCACTGCCAACTCATTAGCATTAATAACTAGAAATTTCTCCTCAATTTGATGCTTTACATACGAACATTTTATGTGGCTTCCTGAACTTGATAACTAGAAATTTCTCCTCAATTTGCTGCTTTACATACGAACATTTTATGTGGGTTGCTGAACTTGAGTGAGACACACCAGGGCTTCAGTACAAATTCGGTATCAGTTTCTGTTGTAGGATTGGCCACCCAAGAACACTGTTTTATCAAACTTTTCATTTGGGTAGAGTCCTTTCTTTCAGAGAAGACACCCATGTGGGCTTTCTGAAGGCACCTCGGCATTCAATCAATGGCATTCTCCTCCTCCGCTTCTTCTTCCACGCCATTTTCTTCACTTGAAAGCCTAATGGAGCAGGAAGGTCCTGTAGTGCTGTCCGGGGATGATGTCTGCATACCCAGATCAGCAGACTTGTTGGAGTCTCTTGGATTGCCAGGTGGTCTTCTGCCCCTCAAGGACATACAGGAATGTGGATTTGATAAGACCACAGGGCTGGTGTGGATCAAGCAAAAGAAGAAGACCCAACACTACTTCAAACGTGCGGGCAGAATGGTGAGCTTTGATGAAGAGGTGAGGGCATATGTAGAGGATAAGAGGCTTAAGAATGTCAGTGGTGTGAAGGCAAAAGAGTACTTGGTGTGGGCTCCTGTTGGGGATATAGCAGTTGAGGGCTCATTTGATGAGACCATCCGCTTCAAGAGCTATGGGGGAATCTCCAGGACCTTCCCTTCCCAGGCTTTTTCCAGGAAGGAATGATTACAGGCTCCTAATGGGCAAGTTGACATTTTTAATTCATGCAGTTCTTAATGTTTTTATGGATTCTTTGGGCAGAGACCTAATTGCAATTGTGGCCTTCAACAATATTGTGCTTTTCTTCCAAACATGCTCTTGATTCTACAAAATCAAAAGAAACAGAAAAATGAACTTTCAAAACATCATCCGTTGTCCAGGCAATGTGAACAATGAATGGTTTTCTATTATGTGGGTTGATGTATTCATTCTATTTTATGGGTTTCTGTCTGTTTCCACAGCTTAATTATAATAAAATGCCATAAACGATGCCACCTCCCCCGCCTCTTAATGGAGATTACGTATAATATATATAGCAGAATGGCTGACAAGAAGAAATTCTAAAGTGTGTCAAAGACTGCAGATCTTAACTAAATTTGGTTAGATTGAAAAGTGGCGCTTCTTCTCTGCTTAGTCCATTTAGCTAGAGAGGAGGATATTAAGCTTTCTCTACGTACCCGACTTGTTATGGTTTGTTATATGTCTCACCTCAGCGAACATAGCAAATGGTCCCGAAAGACGTTAAGGCCCTGCCTTCTATATAAGTTCCTGAAAGGTCGTAGCTGAGCTCTGCATACGAAGGTATGAAAGGTTAATCCAACCCACTCAGTCCGATCTTTCAGGACTCTACTCAGGACCAACCCTTCTAGTAACAAAGGTAAAGCCAAGGCAGTCTTATTTAAACTAAAGTGCCTGTGCAAAGAGGCCTTAAAATAGTTTCACCAGGTTCAGGCAATTGATGTCGACGCTTTGGATGTTTTTGCTTTCATAGTTTTTTGTTTTTATTTCCTACAATGTCATTTGCCTATTTGCTGAGAGGTGGATTGAGATTAGGCCTCTCTCTCTTTTCATTCTTTATGCACTGTTTACCTAAAAGTCAAAACACAGCTGCACAGTTTCAGGAAACATGGCTGCTAATTATTTGTTCTAGGAGTATATTGAGCTTTTAGTTGGATTCATTAGTTAAGTTCAGTAAAGCTTTATGCTGTAAGCAGGGCTGTAGAACCTTTGGCATAAAAATACATTTTGTTCAAAGATGCACTAAAAACTTCAAATGCATTTTCAGTTGTATTTAAAAGCTGCTCTTTGTTGTGTGATTTCTGGACATGTAGAAGATGACAACAACTTTCAGTGGTAACCGTGAATTACATTCTATTAAGTCTCAAATTTTTTCTGTAGTGTGCTGTGTGAGTCTTGAGACACAGAAGATATAGCTACTATTATCTGCCTAATATGGAAATGAAATCTTGAATTGTTTATTTTGCGTCAATGGTATTTGAGTGACTTGATCCTAATTATTCTTATTATTTCATGTAAGAAGTTAAGTATGTTATCTAAGCAACTGGGAAAGTAAATTACGTGCTCCTATTCCATCTATATCCTTAAGGTTTATGCAGGACTTCTTTTCTGATTTCTGCTGATTAATACCTTCGTTAGTCAAATCAAATTATATCTCATACAAGATCTTATGGATGTTGATGTTCTCATGGTTCCAGTATTGGGCAAACATTCTGCAGATCATTCTCTTAGAGGTTCGCGATCCATGGAGAGAATGGCCCCTTTGTAGCCCTGGTTAGTCATGTGTTGACTATATGAATAGATGGCTTGGATGCTTAGCCTAGTCTAGTCATGTATTGACTGGAATGGTAGTAGGCTAGAGGTCACATTGCATACTCACTATGTGGGAGTGCTTCGTAGCGGGAGTGATCTATTCTTATAGAGTGAGATGACTTGTCTATGTTACAAGGAGATCTTATCTCCTTGTATATTAGACAAAGTCTAATCTAATGTTGAAGTTGACAATTGGCTCTAAGAAGTGACCGAGACGAGTTTGGTCAAATCAACATTAGATCTCTTGGGGAAGAATATAACTGCATGTGATGAGACATGAACGGGGAGAACTTTTCTATGATGAAGAAATATTCAAAGAAGCCAAGAAAATCCATTGAAGAAGTCCCAAAGAAAGCAGAAGACAAGAAAGGACTAAATACCCCAGTGAAAGGGGGAACTTGGACCAAGAAGACAAAAGTGCAAGCTGGCCTCAAGAGTGAAAATCAAGTCAACTGAAGAATATAAATAGAAGTGCTTTCACACTTCATTTGTCCTATTTAGCCAAGCTCATTCGTCTCTCAATTGGTGTGTACTTCTCAAGGAGGATAAGTGAAGATCACTTGAAGTTATTTTTGGGGTTATCTTATTATCTCTATCTCTCTCAAGTTTCACTAGAGTTTCTCATGGATGAAGTTTGTGCCAGGGCTTAATCTTCATGTTTGGTATTGTACTTGAAATTTGGATTGATTTCTTCTGAGAAAAGTTTGTTTGGTTTTCTCCTGTTTAGGTTTCCTAGGGTAAAATCTTTGTCTCTTGTGCATTGTTATCTTTTAGTGGTCCTTGTTTTTATTTCTACTACAAATGAATAATGTTATAATTGTGGGATGAAGTGAATAATGAAATAAAGTTGAAAGAGATGAAAATTATATTGCTAAGTTAAAAATCTAACATGGTATCAGAGCCATTTTGAATAGATGCCATTGCTAGAGACTATTTGTGCCTTAATCTGGAAACCAGGGCTTCCAAGTTTGGACACATCTCTCTAGAGTTTGGACTTGAAAGGAGCACAATGGAACTCGCCCTAGGAGGGCATGCTTATCTATGGAAGCAGATTTTAGTTTTGTGAATTTTCAATTTTGACCTAGTCTATGCTGCTTTGTTGCAGGAAACTCCGTCTGGAAGGCCGTACCGATATCAGAAACTCGCTGAAACACGGGTGCTGGTACGAAGCGCAGCCAAAATGTCGTCGACCGTACCATACGACGTTTTAGGATTTGGAAACGTTGTACGGTACGGATGACGACGTTTTGACTGCTTTTTCATGTTATAAGGCACGTTTCCATTTCATTTTTGGACTCATTGGCCCCCAAAATACATTTAAAAAAAAATTAATTCTTATTTTGCTTACTTCCTATCTAGAAGCATCTAAAATCCTTAACTAAACTTTTTATAAGCACGTTGATCTGATAAACTATTCACCATCGTTTTGAGAAGTGCATCATTACAAAAGTGAGTAAGATTCCATTTTGTTTTTTATTGTTTTTACCTTAGCGTTTTCTTGCAGTTGTACAGCATGGGCTTGAGACAAAATCCATGCAGTAGGGAGAATAGTAGCAATCGTACAACAATAGAAGCCATACAACAAGCTACAACATTTGACAAGGCAACATGGATAGTACTGCATCATAAAGTTGTGCAAAAACCTTACTATTAATAACATGTTATATAATGAATGAAGCAACATGGATACCGAAAACATTTTAACTATTTCTTATGTTGAACTTGTCTCATCATTTTTCTTAATGAAAGCCTGTTGTATAATTAAGACTGAAACATTTTTGCATTCCAAATCATCTGAGACAAGGAATAACTTCAGAATTGTGCCTTCTACTAACCACACTTTGGGTTTGACCTTAGCATATCAGAACTTGCCCTAGGAGGGTGCATCTACTTGTGGACTCAGGTTTCACATTTGCCAAACTTCAGTTTTAACCTACCTAGCTCTTGCTAGGGTTTCTAGGTCAGGTTTTTAGATTTTTTCAGATTTTGTCAAAATGGTGTCCTTAATGAAAGATAGGTTGGATGATGTTGAAATTGCAGAAGAACTCCAATATTCTTTTGTCTATGCTCTTAATGGTACTATTTTGGTTATCAATGATATCTCGTCAGTGGACAATGGTGCTTCTAGGAACATGCCAACCCAAGATTAGAAGAAAGGAAAAGGAAGTAGAATAAAGTTTGGGAAGAAGAGAGATTCAAGAGAAGAATCAATCCCAGTTCAAGATCGGAAGAATCTTTCAAAAGTAAGATGCTACAAGTGTCAGAAACTTGGCCACTATGCTTTCCAATGCTTTCAGAAGAAAATAAAAGTAAGAAATGGTGAGAAGAAGGAAAATAGGATATCAGCTCCCAAACAAAAGAAGAAAGATGTTTTAAAGATCAAATGTTACACGTGTCTTACACTTGGTCACTTTGCGTACCCGTGTCCTCAAAAGAAAAGGAAAGAAAGACAACATAAAACTAATATTAAGGAGCTTCCACCTCAGAAGAAATGAAGACAAAATTGATGAAGATTGCAAAGAATACTTCGAAGTTCTCCAGAGCATTAACATGAAGGTGTTTTGTAGAAGATGTATACATGGCAAGAATGCCAAAGGAAATCTTTCCATAATAGGTCCAAAGAGGATCTTGGACCTAGTACATTCAGATACGAGAAGACCGATGACAGTGGCATATCCTTGGATGTCTCCTTGTACTATGTATGATTCTCACAAGAAGACATGAAGACATAAGATGAAGACTTCAGGAAGTTCCAGAAGTTCAAAACTTGACGAAGAAGAAGATTAAGGTCTTTAGACCAAACGATGAAGTAGAGGCCCCTCCCTGAAACACCAGTGACTTCTGTAATGCCCCATTTTTTTGATAGCACCAGGAGAATTCACTAGACCATTCAGTCCCCACGTGTTGATGTATTTGTAACTTTGGAATGTATTCACTTGTATATTTTATATATTGTATTTCATTAGCCCCCGATGTTCCTATCGCGAGAATCATTAATGTAATAAAGTCATGTAAAGTCATTTGAGGTTAACCCTCTGTTGTAAGTTGGGGCAATAGTCCCCACAATTGAGTTGAGGTTAACCCTCCGATTGTAAGTAGGGGCAATAGACCCTACAGTTAAGGGGCACTAGGGTTATTAGACTCTCTTAGAGAAGTCGGCCCTAGTAAGTAATTGTCAAGTCAGAAACTAGTATAAATAGAGAGTGAGCCTCTCTATTTGATACACACACTCACCCAGCTGTAGCGCATAGGTGAGAGAAGAGGAGCTCACACAAGTGAGAGAGAGAACAACTGTTGGAGATCATCTTTCTGTCTTTGGGTTTTATTGCTGCCATTGGTGCTCATTCTATCTTTGAGGAAGTTGCGGGGTTTTTCCTTTATGGTTTCCCCGAGGATAAATTTGTGTCTATTGTCTCTTGTGATTGATTGTTGTGCATGTTATTCTCTCATATAAGATCCTAAGATCATATTGTCTAATTGATAAAAATCTAACATGGTATCGGAGCTAACCTGAGAAGAAGACACTGTGCAGCTGCAGAAGCTAGGGCTTTTTACTTTTTGGGTCTCTCTCCACAGATCATCAGCAAAAGGAGGCTAGGCTAACTCTCTATTGAAGGGCGCATCTTTCTGTCGAAGCAGAATTTGATTTCGGGCATTTTCAATCACTGCTGCGGGAAATTAGGGCTTTTCACAGAAGAGGAATTTTTGAGTGAGCCCAGCATAGGATTTCTCTCCTCCTCAAAATCGAAATTTAGAGACCTAAGATCGAAATTTTTGGTTGGGTAAAACTTCGGGAATTTCAAACCCTAAGTTGACCCCGGGGCTGAAAAACCCTAAAATACTAAAATTGGTAGTTTTGTTACATTCGCTATATCTCGAGATTGGAGAAGGCTCAGAAGTCGAAATTTTTACAGGCCAAAGAAAAGTTCATGCTGAACAGTGTAAAAATTTCAGCCTCAGATTCACTATATTATGGGAAATATGATTCCTCCAAATCAGGGTTCCAGCCTCTTCCAGGATTTATCCCTAAACAGGACACCTAGGGAGAATTGCTATAGCTTAGGCTACGAAGGTCCAAATGAAATTTAGCAAGATGTTCCAGATAGGGCACAGACTGTACTTTCTGTGGTAAAAGTTTCAGGCTTTGATGATGAAACAGTGACATGTGGTAGTCCGTACAAGTTTGCTATGCTGAACAGTCCTGAATTAAGTCACCGTGGGAAAACTATCATAAGTCCCAATTGGTGAAACCAATTTTGATAAAACCTGTGGTGTTGGAAACAGGACAGATGAGGCTACCGCAGTATGAAATTTCAGACACAGAGGAGCAGTACTTTCGGAGATACTGCACAGTGCATACACAATATTATGTTCCAGATAGGGCACAGACTATACTTTCTGTGGTAAAAGTTTCAGGCTTTGATGATGAAACAGTGACATGTGGCAGTCCGTACAAGTTTGCTATATGCTGAACAGTCCTGAATTAAGTCACTGTGGGAAAACTATCATAAGTCCCAATTGGTGAAACCAATTATGATAAAACCTGTGGTGTTGGAAAGAGGACAGACGAGGCTACCGCAGTACGGAATTTCAGACACAAAGGAGCAGTACTTTCGGAGATACTGCACAGTGCATACACAATATTAGGCATTTATGCAGAAGAAATTGGAAAATTAGGGCTTCCTGTTTCGAGAGCTTCCCTCCACTATTTTCAGACAAGGAGTACATTGGACAACTTGCCTTGAAGAGGCCCATATTTCTATCAAATCAGAAGTTTGAGATTCCAATTTTTGAAAATTAGGGTTTCTCTGACAAACCCTAGGTCAACCAGCTCCAGAACCAGGATGGACACCTCAAATCGGTAATATCTAATCTTTTGCTATTTACATTTGAGGTTCTCATTTCAAAATGACTAATCACACGAGCTTGGTGAAGCTGATAACTTCCAAGCATGGAAGTATAGGATCTCACTGGTTCTTGAAGAAAATGAATTGGACACCTACATAAGTAGAGAGGTTCCAGTTGCAGAGGGAGACGAGGCTAAAAGCCTTACACAAGAAGAACTTGGTCATGGCCAAGAAGATCATTGTTGATTCATTCAAGGATCACCTTATACCACAAGTGTCTTCCCTAAAGACACCTAAAGAGATGTTTGATTTCTTGACCAAGCGATTTAAAGGGAAGAACATAAATCAGGAGATAACTTTGAGAAACCAGTTGAAGAATGTAAAGATCCAGAATGCAGAGACCATACATTCATACTTTACAAGGGTCTCTCAAATCAAAGAGCAACTTGAAGCAGTGGATGAAGAAGTAGAGAATACAGAAATTGTGATAACCACCCTGAATGGCCTCCCAGGATCATGGGATTCATTCATTCGGGGAATGTCTGCCAGAAGGAAGTGATTACTTTCAGCAGACTCTGGGAAAAGAGCACAGAAGAAGAAGCTCGACTCATAATAAGAGAAAGAGAAGATGGGAGCAATTGAAGACCAAGCTCTCACGATCCAAAGAAGATCTCTCAAGCGATGAGGAATATGAAGAACTCAATTCTTGAAGAACCTCTTATCCATCTTAGCATATGAAAAAGAAATGATGCTGTTATGAATGGAGAACATGATGAAGCTGAAAGAAGGAGTCTACCCACAAAACAAATAAAGATAAGTATTCAATTGTCATTTCATGATATTATTTTGTTATGCATTGGTTTATATTCAGTTGATGTGTTATGCATGATAGAATTCTTGCGTTAATGACAGTATACTACTAATATGCATGTGACGGGTAAGTAGCTCATGGTGCTATACAACTCTTCATTGCTATTTATCTAGAATGAAACCTCTTTGCTGACATATTGGATTAGTGCACAATCTCAATGATGTCATGGCAGAGATGGAAGGCATCTAGAAAGTTTTCGTGAGATATGGATGAATGTTGTATTGGCTAAAATAGTTTCATGATTATATCTTTATGCATAAGAATTTTCCATTGTGAATATGCCTTATGAAATGTTTCTAACCATACAACTAATGCATTTGACTTGTAGGAAAGATCGCGTACAATCACCTACAAGAAAAGAAGGATGAGACTTGTTTCGAAGAACAAGTGACGACAGTTCAAGAAATTATCCAAAATGAGGAATAGTATGACGAGACTTCAAGAGGTCTCAGACACAATGCAGTTATGTGACACTGTTGAGCGACATCATTGATGCAGAGCCTTCCAGCTATGAAGAAGTAGCCAAGAAGAAAGGGAAGGAGAATACCAGTTCAAGAAGAATGATGTCTGGGATGTGGTCCTTAGACTAGAAGGGAAGTTTGTTGTGACCTCCAAGTGGATTGACAAGATCCAACATGCAATAGATGGCAACATCGCGGGATACAAGGCAAGATCCGTAGCACGAGGCTTCTCACAGAAAGAAGGCATAAACTACGAAGAGACATTTGCAGCCACTGGAAGTCGAGACACATGACAAGAAGACTCATGTGCGCAAATTAAAGAAGGCCTTGTACAAACTCAGAAGACACCCATGGGATAACACATACATGAGAAGCTTGAAGATCACCTAGAGTAATGAAGATCTTAACCTTTGCTACAAGGTTGAAGATGAAAGCCTATAGAGGATGACAAGCTCACAGATGGGTGCGAGAAGAACGTTTTCAAGATAGAGGATCTTGGTATCCAGTGACCCTAGATGGATACATAGAATATTAGTAGCAGAGGAATCTACTTGTCACTCTAGTACATAATGTTTCAATGCATAGAGTACGGAAGGCAGAGGGAGAATGATGCTTCACTTCAGAGGGAGTGACTACAGAAGATCATGAGGTTCGACATGATACGACGAGATGGACAGCTTACTGATGGCTCTAGGCTTTACTAAGAGTAAAGCGGATTCCAACCTTTACTTCAAGGTTGAAGGTGGAAGACCAGTGATGCTCCTGTTATATGTCAATGACCTGTTCCTGACAGGAAAATAGGAACTCATTAAAGTTGCAAGAAGGAGACTTGCTGTCGAGTTCGAGATGAAAGACTTGGTTATGGGCATTACTTTCTAGGCATGGAGGTGTGGCAGAATGCGGATGGAATCTCCCTGGGACAAGGGAAGAACGCAGTAGAGATCCTGAAGAGGTTCGGGATGATGGACTGCAATGCCATGGCCACACCTATGGCATCGAACATGAAGCTATTGAGTGATGCTTCATCAGAGACGGTTGATGCCACGATGTATCGTCAGATGATTTGTTCCTTGATGTACCTGACAAATACGAGACCAGATATTTTCTTTGTTGTGAACACATCGAGACATGTTCACCTGATTGTTGCAAAGCATATTCTGAGGTACCTGAAGGGTACAGTTGACTATGGGCTCAAGTATGAAGCGAATCAAAAAATTAACCTGGAGTGTTATGTAGATTCGGATTGTGCAGATAGTTCCATTGATAGGGAGAGCACTTTGGGGTGCTGCTTTAGTATGGGATCAAAGAGGAGCAGTGAAGCTTAAGTATGTGATCCAGATCGAGATCTCTCGAAAGAGGGAGTTCTAGCATAGCCGGTGAGACAGGTTGTCTGAGCATAAAATCCTGGTGAAGCTCGTAGGTGGCTCAGACGTAAACGGTCCTGTAGGTTGTCCTCGGATGTAATCGGTCCTGGTGAAGCTCGCAGGTTATCCTTGGACGTAATCAGCCTTGATGTGATTCTATGCTAGAAATGGCCAAAGTGAAGTTTGAGTACTTCAGGGAGAAGCTTGGTGTTCTCCAGATCGAGGTTCCTTCCAAGGGGAAGTGATAAGTTCGTGTGCCCTTCTGACATGGTGGTAGGCGGGGCCTCCCATGGTCAAATGTAAGTGTAGAGCCCTTCTGACATGGTGGTAGGCAGGGCCTCCCATGGTCAAATGCAAGTGCAGAGCCCTTCTGAGATGGTGGTAGGATTGGTTCCTCCCATGGTCAGATGTAAGTGCAGAGCCTTTCCCCGGATGATAGATGGTGTGTCCTATCATGCCGATGGATGTAAGTGCAGGGCCTTTCCTTGGATGATAGATGGAGTGTCCTATCATGCCAGTGGATGTAAGTGCTGGGCCTTTCCCTGGATGATAGATGGTGTGTCCTATCATGCCAGTGGATGTAATTGCTAGGCCTTTCCTTGGATGGCGGGGCCTCCCATGGTCAGATGTAAGTGTAGAGCCCTTCTGACATGGTGGTAGGCGGGGCCTCCCATGGTCAGATGCAAGTGCAGAGCCCTTTTGACATGGTGGTAGGATTGGTTCCTCCTATGGTCAGATGTAAGTGCAGAGCCTTTACCTGGATGATAGATGGTGTGTCCTATCATGCTGATGGATGTAAGTGTAGAGCCTTTCCTTGGATGATAGATGGAGTGTCCTATCATGCCAGTGGATGTAAGTGCTGGGCCTTTCCCTGGATGATAGATGGTGTGTCCTATCATACCAGTGGATGTAATTGCTAGGCCTTTCCTCGGATGGTAGATGGTGTGTCCTACCATGCCGATGGATGTAAGTGCTGGGCCTTTCCTCAGATGGTAGATGGTGTGTCCTACCATGCCGATGGATGTGAGTGCTAGGTGTGCCTTTCTGGCATGGATGCTGGATGTGTTCCTCCCATGGTCAGATATAAGTGTCGAAGAAGATGAAGACCTACATGGAGGCTAGGCCTACAACCAACATGAAAAAGGGATGGCTCTGTAGAACTTCCTATGACGAGAAGAATTGAGAGATAACACCATTTGATCGAGATAGTGGGAGCAGTGATGATGATGATGATCTAGTGACGAAGACTTGTGTTGATGAATTGTGTCTAGAGAATACCTTCCTAGTTAAGAGGGAGTGTTGATGTATTTGTAACTTCGGAATGTATTCACTTGTATATTTTATATATTGTATTTCATTGGTCCTCGATGTTCCTATCGAGAGAATCATTAATGTAATAAAGTCATGTAAAGTCATTGAGGTTAACCCTCCATTGTAAGTCGGGGCAATAGTCTCCACAATTGAGTTGAGGTTAACCCTCCGATTTTAAGTAGGGGCAATAGTCTCCATAGTTAAAGGGCACTAGGGTTATTAGACTCTCCTAGAGAAATCGGCCCTAGTAAGTAATTGTTAAGTCAGAAACTAGTATAAATAGAGAGTGAGCCTCTCTATTTGATACACACACTCACCCAACTATAGCGCATAGGTGAGAGAAGAGGAGCTCACACAAGTGAGAGAGAGAACAACTGTTGGAGATCATCTTTCTGTCTTTGGGTTTTACTGCTGCCATTGGTGCTCATTCTATCTCTGAGGAAGTTGTAGGGTTTTTCCTTTATGGTTTCCCCGAGGATAAATCTTTGTGTCTATTGTCTCTTATGATTGATTGATGTGCATGTTATTCTCTCAGATAAGATCCTAAGATCATATTGTCTAATTGATAAAAATCTAACACCATGGGTCCTAGTGAAAATAATAATTAATTAGTTAATGAGGGAATTAATTTTGACTTTGGTCATTAATTAAATAAATTAGGAAGGACCATGATTTTGAGATATTTTAATGAGTTGGAAATTGTTTAAGTGGCCCAGGGTAGCTCATAAGGAAAAATGAGTCTTCTTGAGAATTTTCCATCAATGAATAAGGAAGGTTGCCAAAAGCAAACAAAAATTAGAAAGACATGCAAAAGCAAAAAGACAAGCAAAAGTAGCTAAAAGCAAAAAAGATAGGAAAAGCAGGAAACATCAAGAAAAGCAGGAAAGGCCAAGCAAACGCATCAAAGCACAATTAAAGAATGGAAACAACAAGAAAGCAAGTATCTAAAGGTAAAAATCATGTTTACATCTAAGGAAGGTACCTTAATGAGTTGGATGAGGCCCACACATGCCAAGTTTTCTCATTGGCCTCATGAATTCGAATTCTAAGAGGCAAGTCAAATTTGAAGGCAATTCACAATAGTTTTCTAAAAAGAAGGTTATCAACTCCTTCTCACATCTTTTGCTACTTCGATAATTCGATTTTGAGAGCTTAGTAGATACTCTTGGCTTGGGTGTTCTCCCCCATGCTTGCATTGGGAGATGTGCCCCTCTGCACCCATTGTTCTAGTTCATAATTATAGAGTCTTGCTTATGGGAGCTTGAAGAAGAGTTTATCCAGTTTATTCCTTAGAGCTTGTTGCAACCTACGCTGTTGGGAGCGGGAGCGGGAGCGAAAAGCGAAATTTCCAAAATATTCCGTTTTGGGAGTGTTTTTAATATAATACATATTTTAATATATTTTGATGCATATATATTAAAAAAACATGTATTATGCCAAATTAGCTATAGAAAACATAGATATTCATATAACCAATTAATACACATATAACATCAATCATCTAGGAGCTATGACTTGTAACGTTGTCATGAAATGATCAATCATCAACAACACAACCTTCAAATTTTAACATATATTATTTTCCATCAACAAAATCTATCAGTCTAACAAATAACATCAACCATGATTGCTCCCGCTGCCTTACAATTAGCAACATTATCTCTGATGACTTGAATGACATTGTATGGCCCAATCATTTGAATGGTTTCAAGTAAAGGTTGTGCAATATTAATACTAGGCTTGTAGCAATCTGAGTAGTCATGAGTTGAAAGGAAGACCGCACCACTAGCAGACACACCAAGAATATTTATCAATGGCTTGCCTTTAACATTTGTCCACCCATCAGATACAATGGATACCCCATAGTTGGACCAATCATTTGTAAACTTTCCAAGAGCACTATTGATTTTGGCTCTTTCTCTATCAAGCCCCACGGTTCTAGCTCTGTCATACCTAGGGATCATGTATCCTTTAGGGGCACCATTGACGACTTGTACCATTTCATACAAATACGGTGAGCGAAGAACATTGAATGGCACACCACATGCATAGAGAAACCTGTAAATTTTTGAATCCACATCATCTCTGCCACCAAGGTCAAGGAAATCTGATAATGTTTTTCGCATAGGTGAGAATCCACTAGCATGGGTGGATGATGATCCAAATCCACTACTAAACATTCTCTGTGAGGATTCAGATTCGGCCCTTGTTATCTTGGAATTGTTTTGAGTGGCCTCTTCTTCCATCCTGTATTTGTTTCTTTCTTTAGGCGACACTTTGTCACATGTTTTGACTCCAGTAGCCTTACCTTGATTACATGGCATAAGCCCACACAAATGCTTTCTCACACGGGTATATGAACCTGTGTAAGTTTTATTACAATGGAGGCATGCAAACTTCGTGGTTCCACCCCCTCTCCCTCCCCCAACCCTTGTCACATACTTCCACAAAGGTGTTGTGTCTTTTTGTTTTTGCCCCTCATCACTCTCAATCTCCTCCTTATCCTCTCCCTCTTCCTCCTCTCCATGGTATGTGCCACTCCCTATTTCTTCCTCCTCATCATTGCCACCACCAAATCTACTTCCCACCACTATCATCATGAGAAGAATCGGAACCAAAAACAAAAACCACATACCCATCATGCTTCTTGATTCAATATGAGAATCACTTCTTGCCTGCAATAGAATGATGGAGAAGATAAAATTGGAAAGAGTAGGAAAAAAACACATATAAGATTTAAAATTTTAACATAGTGAATATTTTTTTCAAAAACAAACAAAGATTGGGTTTTTAGAGCCTACCTCTTTAGCTCTTCAAGGATGGTTGAATGTATCTATGGAAGCCTTCAATCTTCCTTCCAAGCCCTCACAAATAGAAGCTTTCAATCTCTCCTTCAATCTCCTACAAATTTGCTCTCAAACAACTAGCAAAGCTACTCAAAGCCCTAGCAAGATAAATGAAAACAACCAAATGAGGACTAGAATGAGTCCAAATGGAGTCCAATAATGTTTATAAAGGCTAATTGAACCTTAACCAATCACTAAAAAACATTTTGTGATTTTTTGCAAAATTGAGAAAAATGGAAAAAAAATTCCTTAACACACAATTGCTGAGGGAGCATTTTTTTTTGCTTGGGAATGTTGAGGAATTGCTCTGGGAGCATTGAGGAATCGCTTTGGGAGTGTCGCCCCCTGAGCGATTTCGGGGACGGCAAGGAGCATTTTTTTCCCCTAGGAATCGTGATTCCCAAAAACGCTCCCAGCCGTCCTCGGAATCGCTGAGGGGGTGACACTCCCAAAAAACGCTCCCAAGAGGACTCACGATTCCTCATCGATTCCTCTCGGAGCGTGAATCGGGAGCGATTCGTGGGAGTCCCTAGTGATTCCTTGCAACCTTGGTCGTAAGAAATGCCTCTTCATTGCTTAGAGGAGATGGGCCCTATGTGCTTTCCTTATATATACCCCCCAAAACCTTTTGGCGCACCATCTTCTCCCACCACTAATCCATACCAAATGATCTTAACCTCAAATATATGTACTCTCATAGCTCCACTCTTTGTGATGTCCTTGGGAAATCCCAGATTCAAGCTACCTCTTTGCCCCCCTCATGCTAGTTATTCTCATATTAGGACATTTGAGAGGCGGTTTGGATAATGAACTCCGGTAAAGCAACAAATGAGGAGGGTTTCCAGGAAAATTTCTTCAAGCATGGTCTTCCTGCTTTGGATACTTACATCGCTGATCATTTCAACCATTTGGTTCGTAAGGTTTTCCATTGACTTGGTCACATCACACCATTCACCCGATACACAAATCAGGTTCCAGCTTAAATCCCAATAATTATGGAACAATCATAGTGGGCCATATGTTCTTGAAGCTCTATGCTTTAGTACTTGATATGAAGTTTTCTAAAGAGTTTGAGAGGAGACACCTTAGAGCTAGAGGGTAGGTAGGGTTATGACCTACTCATCAGACTATTGATCACATTTTTACCCTCTGGGCCATCATTGAGGAGGTGTAGCATTTCCCTTCAAAAGTCTATTGTTGCTTTGTAGATTTTCAAAAAGATTTCGATTTTGTCGCTCAGGAGGCCTTACTCTAGAGGATCAAATACATTGGCATCTCTGATACCCTATTGACTACTATCATGATCTTATATGAGTTGGTCCTTGGTTGTCTTCACACAGCTCACGAGGTATCAAATTTCATCAGGAGCACCATTGGGGTTAAGCAGGGACGCTCTCTATGTTAGTTTTTAATAGCTCGGTGGCACTCCTGCATCAGGTGCCTAGGTGCAGGGGTCTTTAACTATGGAGTCTCATTTATATTCGAAAAGTGACTTTAGTAATGTATTTTTTTATTAAAGTACCTTTTTGATCTGACTTTATGATTTAAAAGTGAGTTTCACTTTATTATGTTTTTAAAGTGACTTTAAGTCATAAAGTGTACTTTTAAATATTTAGGGTGATGTGACTTTTCAAAAAGAAAAAATTTGGTGTAAAGTTCACTTAGGAGATTTAAGTGAGTGAAAGATTAGATCCCAGCCTTAGATCTCTTGGCCAAAGATCTAATCTCGACCGTTGAAGGTGAAAAGTCATGAGAATAACCCTAATAGGGTAAATAAAAGTGCTGAGACTTCATTTTGGCAAATATCCAAAAGAGAGTTTTGGTGAGAAAAGGAAGAGGTTTGATTTTCAAGAGGAGAGAGCTATTTCCTTGTGGGCACAAATTTCAAGAGAGGTATTTTGGAGCAGTGGAGCTGAGATAGAAGACAAGAAGGGCGCTTTTCCAGATGAGAAGAGGGGCACGCACTTCCAGAATGACTGCTGAGTTAAATGCAGTTTGTACAGCATTGAAAGGGGCACACTTTTGAAGGTAGAAAGTGAGCACGCTTCCCAAGAAAAATCAGACATTAATACTGGTCGTACAGCTACTGTTGAAGGTGGCCGTACTGCTGTAGAATGGTGTCCGTACTGTCATATGTTGGCATAGATACCGAGGAAGAGTTTTTGTTGCTGAAACTGGAGTAGTTAGTTGCTGAGAGAGGCCGTACAGTGTACCTGTACAGTACAGCAGTAGTGCTGAAGCAGTGGGTGCACAGAAATCGTGGTACATTGCTGAGATAAAGATAGAGAGAGGGCCGTACAGTGTAGTGGGCACTGGTTCCAAAGTTTGGTGCTTTATTCGAGCTGTTGGACTGTGGTACTTGTGAGATAAGTACTGTGAAATTAATGCTGAATATTTAGTGCTGTACATTTTCATGTAAAACTTTCTTCTGAAGCTCCACAATAAAATTGCTCTCTTACTGGTTTTCCCCAAAGTGTGGGGTTTTTCCAGGGTCTAATTTGACCAAAAATACTGTCTTTAAATGTGTTACAGTCTACTGCTATTTATGTTTTTCCGCTGCTAAATGTGCTTTATAAACAGTATATCAGCCTACAGGATAGTTCCATTGAATGGTTAATTAATGTGCTTGATTGTGGTTTACTGTTGAGGCCTGATATTGATGGTTTATGAAGTGTTTGACAAAATCTGTAAGTGAACAGAGGTCTGATTTTTAACATGGTATCAGAGATGGGGCTCTGAGATTTCAGTAGATTGTTGGACAGCAGAGAAGTGCTGTTTTTTTGATGCTAGTGAAGTAACAACTGTCTGTAATTTTTTTTTGGCTGAGAGT
>LPNX010642434.1:186945-230526 GCA_001517045.1 Pseudotsuga menziesii | reverse complement strand
CCAGTGCAGAGATCTGATAGGCATTCAGATTCAGAGGGAGCTTCAGTTGTTGGAGGGAGAGATCCAGGTGGAGCTGATGACAGTAGTACCTCCCTCGCTAAAAGGGAGTGTTAGTTTTTAATAGCTCGGTGGCACTCCTGCATCAGGTGCCTAGGTGCAGGGGTCATTAACTATGGAGTCTCATTTATATTCGAAAAGTGACTTTAGTAATGTATTTTTTATTAAAGTACCTTTTTGATGTGACTTTATGATTTAAAAGTGAGTTTCACTTTATTATGTTTTTAAAGTGACTTTAAGTCATAAAGTGTACTTTTAAATATTTAGGGTGATGTGACTTTTCAAAAAGAAAAAATTTGGTGTAAAGGTCACTTAGGAGATTTAAGTGAGTGAAAGATTAGATCCCAGCCATAGATCTCTTGGCCAAAGATCTAATCTCGACCGTTGAAGGTGAAAAGTCATGAGAATAACCCTAATAGGGTAAATAAAAGCGCTGAGACTTCATTTTGGCAAATATCCAAAAGAGAGTTTTGGTGAGAAAAGGAAGAGGCTCGATTTTCAAGAGGAGAGAGCTATTTCCTTGTGGGCACAAATTTCAAGAGAGGTATTTTGGAGCAGTGGAGCTGAGATAGAAGACAAGAAGGGCGCTTTTCCAAATGAGAAGAGGGGCACGCACTTCCAGAATGACTGCTGAGTTAAATGCAGTTTGTACAGCATTGAAAGGGGCACACTTTTGAAGGTAGAAAGTGAGCACGCTTCCCAAGAAAAATCAGACATTAATACTGGTCGTACAGCTGCTGTTGAAGGTGGCCGTACTGCTGTAGAGTGGGGTCCGTACTGTCATATGTTGGCATAGATACCGAGGAAGAGTTTTTGTTGCTGAAACTGGAGTAGTTAGCTGCTGAGAGAGGCCGTACAGTGTACCTGTACAGTACAGCAGTAGTGCTGAAGCAGTGGGTGCACATAAATCGTGGTACATTGCTGAGATAAAGACAGAGAGAGGGCCGTACAGTGTAGTGGGCACTGGTTCCAAAGTTTGGTGCTGTATTCGAGCTGTTGGACTGTGGTACTTGTGAGATAAGTACTGTGAAATTAATGCTGAATATTTAGTGCTGTACATTTTCATGTAAAACTTTCTTCTGAAGCTCCACAATAAAATTACTCTCTTGCTGGTTTTCCCCAAAGTGTGGGGTTTTTCCAGGGTCTAATTTGACCAAAAATACTGTGTCTTTAAATGTGTTACAGTCTGCTGCTATTTATGTTTTTCCACTGCTAAATGTGCTTTATAAACAGTATATCAGCCTACAGGATAGTTCCATTGAATGGTTAATTAATGTGCTTGATTGTGATTTACTGTTGAGGCCTGATATTGATGGTTTATGAAGTGTTTGACAAAATCTGTAAGTGAACAGAGGTCTGATTTTTAACACTCTGCTCCTACTTTGATTGGGATCTATATTGATGAGTTGGAGGCCATCCTTCACGAGTATATCCAGGACAACGATGGGTGCCTCCTCGACCATAACTGATATTTATCCTACTTTTTGCAGACGTTGTGGTCTTCTTGGCCTCATCTTCAGAGGGGCTACAAAGACAGTTGGATGCTTTATCTCTTTGCTACGACCTTATACAGTTGACAATCAACTTGGGTAAAACCAAGGTTATGATATCCAACAAGACGAAGGAGATTCTATTAAACCTTAATTTCTTTTTACGAGAGGAGATTGAGATCACCAAACCTACACAGACCTGGGGTTGCAATTCTGTAACACCCCGGTTTTGACCCCGTTTGCATTAAATGTATATGATGTATATATTGTAATTAATCGTGGTGTGGAGCTAAAGGCAAAAGCCCCACCATCGATTTAACGTTTTATGTTCCGGCGATTAAAATCATTGCCGATGGTATATTCGTGCTAAACGACATTTTATAATTTTCGCATCATGTAAATATGCATTTTAATTAAAATACCCACAACCAGCTATGTCTATGCAACAAACAATGAGATGGGGGCATGATTTTCCTAAGGACAAGGAGGGGGAAATACTTAACCTTTGGGGCCAATGGGGAAAAGCCAAATGTCAAAGGGAGAACTCATGAAACAATCAACTACCTTTCTTGTCTCATTCAACCAATCATTTAATTCTTCCAAAAATGGTTGAGTTAGTTAATGCATGGGGATGGGGAAGAGTATGGCAGTCAGAAATTCGAATTGAAGAAGTCATCAGATTTTGGAAAACGTTTTTTCTGACTTATGGGGCAAGTAAATGCTTGGGAAGGCATGCCCATGCCCAAGCCATTACTCACCCATTACTTCCATTTTACTCACCCATTCTCCTTCACGTGGGCTTCCTTCATGTAGCTGAAGCTTCCTGTGTGTTCATCCTTCACGTAGGAGTCATTTTCTTCATTTTCGCATGCCCAGAAATTTGTTTTGGTATTGTTTAGTAAGTGGGTAAGGAAGATTTACGTTTTCCTGTGTTTTCATGGATTCTCCAATGGCTGGGAACCGTTTTTACCTTGCTGAGTGGCCAAGAAGCTAGATTCACGTTTTTGGGGTTTATAGCAGTCGTTTTGGCTCCTGTATTGCCATAGTCTCCTTTAGAAATCGGAAATACGATTTGGGTTTTGGTAGAGCTCGATTTCGACTCCTGGGACTATTTTACCCACTTACCATTTCTGATTTTAGCTTCCAGGACGTTTTTGTCCATGCCCAGTACTGTAATTATTGTGTATTGTATTCGTTTTTGGCCACGTTAGGGCCAAAACGTCCCTGGGATACGATTTGCTGCTAGTGGGTTGTTTTCACCCACCTTGGCAATTCATTTTGTTGCCAAACTGTTTTCCCTCCACCCAAAAATCATGTATGCATTTGTGCTTTGGTTTGTATTGAATGGGGAGTTGAAATGGGGCTTGACCAACTTGATACATCTAGTGCATGAGGAACCTCACTGAGAGATCTTGAGGGTTGATTGTTCCTTACTTCACATCCTGAATAGCACTGTAAGGGAATGCATAGCCTAAGGGACTGTACAGGAGAGAAGGGGATGATTCTTTGTGTTGGGTGTGTACGTGTTGGAAAAGCCAAGTCAGATCTTGTGTAGGTGTCCATGGCTCTATGGTTGAGCTCACTAGCTTAGTAAACAAGCCTTTCCATCCCCTTGGCAGTCTGATAAACCCAAACATAGCTTTGGATTCACTGAGTTTTGACATATCTTTGGCTAAACCATCCCCTTGCAGTCTAATAAACCCAAACATAGCTTGGGATTCACTGAGTTTTGACATATCTTTGGCTATGTGTGAGCCTACTAGTTTCCTTTTCCTTGGGGAATCATGCCCAGCTCGGGGGTGGCAGTGTTGCCGAGAGATTAAGGAGCACACTGGCCTATGGTTGTGTGGAACGTTGCAACGACATAGCTGGTTGCGGGACAAGCTTCTTCATAAGATGAGTATTCTTGTCTATTTCATCTCTGCAATTGTATTTGTTGTTAATGAAAATGATGAACATGCTAAATGCTTGAATGGGATGTAGTTTGCTTCCGCTGTATGATAAATAATTATGCATCTATGCATGTTTTAGTTCAAAGCATTCCAATTTTTATCATGTGTATGTTCATGGGGCTAGTTTCCCGGGTAGATAGCATTACGGTAGCGTCCTCTTCGCCAGTCGGAGTGTTGGGGACATTACAAATTCTCAATACCCTGCTTCAATTTGTGACATGCCTTACAACCTCGAGTGAACAAGGGATATGACTCCTTAGCCCTCCTCGAGAGGCAGTGCTTTCGACACCACTTTTAGGACATCTCCAAGTGAATGCCAAATCAAAATGGTACATCAAAGTAAATACCAAATCCTGAAACCTGATAGTTATCCAATAAAGGACTCAAAAGTGAATAATCAATACAAAATGACATCAAATATATAGATGTATCTCATCATCATGAGTCATCTACAATGAGAAATCTAGTAGGTAGCTATCAACCTATCCTGAAGAATCGATGATCTCTCCCCCTTTAATGGGAAAAGGTCATGGATTGTTTGCCACTAGAAGGCTCTACATCATTTGTCTGATGCAAACTAGAGGGTGTAGATGTATCAACCTGTGTAGAAGGTGGTGTTGGTGCTGATGTTGCCACATTAGTCTCGGTGATGTCAATGTCCTCAATATCACCACCTAACTCTACCTGGTCTTCCCCATCCTCCTTTTCCTGTCATTGCCACTCCTCCAACCATGCAGGTGCCTCTTCCATAATAGGGCCCTCAGACTCCATTCTCCACCTAGACAATATGTCAATATTGTCCAAGGAAATGGCTTCCACATCAAGTAGCTAATTCAATTGTCTCATCCACAGTCGAATATTGTAGTGGACATATACCAAATCATTAGACGTGGGAACTCCAACCTGTAAGAGGGCCATAAGTAAATTTAATGACTCTTGACTCTTGAGGGTCATAAACATGTCCAAGTGCAATAAATTATAATAATTGCAATTGTTTAGATGAAGTTCTAAATTTCTAACCTGTTGCGTTTTTTTGAGTATATTTTTTCAAACACTCGAATTGTGCTCACATCTTGAAGTGCTGTGTGTTTGGCTAAGGACCTGAATGACAAAATTCTGTAAAGTTGGTGCTCTTGCTGCTTGCACTATAATCTCATCACCAAACATCTATAACAATTACAAAAAAGACAAAAAGACTTAAATTACATTTCATCATAACATAATCCAACTTTAAAATAAAACATAATTATAAATTTAATTTTAAATTCTTTTGGCTATGTGGCATCAAAATACTCTTGTCAACAATAGCATCGACAAATCCTCTCGATATATCTCCATCTCGCGACTAATAGTTCTGCGATTGACGTCATCAAGTACCATCCTTTGGAGACATGTCAAGATCCCTTCCATCACGTCATCATCAAAATCAAAGCTGCATGAGTAAGCATAGACATGGTTGAGGAAAAGCATTGCTGCATGAATGGGTCGATGGAGCATCCTGGTCCATCAATTATCAATCAAATCCCAAATCAAGCATATGTTATGTCTAGGGGTTCCCTTTCCCACATAATAAGATTAGATTATCTCTTTAGCCCCCTATCCATGGCCTCATACAAGTATCCCATTGCGGGATTCTCTCCATCTAGCAAGCGAAGAACGCTTACCAAAGGTTTGCTAATTGTTCACACTTATAGCATCCATTCCCAAAAGGAATTAGTGTACACTAGTTTAGCAATGGTTTTCCCACCCTATCTTCTGCTAAATGTGTAGTCATGCGACTCATCACAAACAAACATATGCCTCGACTCAAACTTACATTGGAGTATATACTAAAGAGAGATGAAGCTGCTAGCAAAACATGTGATTGTAGGTTGCAACAACTCCCTGTTTTTTGTGATTCTCCTCACGAGGCCAAGGACAAATGCATGGTTATATATGAATTTTGTGATTGTCTTATCCTGATCAACAACCTTCTTGATGAAGAGATGTTCCCAAGTTTGATGGAAGAAATTATGTGTTTTGGAGCAAACAAATGACTTCCTACCTAAGTCACCTGACATGAGGACACGGGACACGAAGGACACGAAAATACGAGAGTCCAACACGGACACGGTGACCCTCGGAATCAGGACACGTAGGATACGTTATATATATATATATATTTTAAATATATATTAAAATTTAAAAATATAGACCTATAGATCCAAAAATATTTAGAAACTAGAACATTTACAAATATTCAATAGAAATTAGAATAAAAACACATTAATGATTACACATTTGTCATTCACAAGTCACGATTCACAACACATTTGTTGTTCACTAGTCACGATTCACAACACATTTGTCATTCACAAATCACAATGAGACACATAGATGCATGTCGGAACCATATTTCTCATTAAGTCATCAAAATCAAAATGTATACAATGTACATATATGTCGGAATGCCACTGGGCACTGGCAAATGCCAAATAGACTAAAGTCTAATAGTAAATACAAAAAGGGGTGCATCAAGATGGGAGAATCCCATATGTCAGTGGTCCTCCTCCATGCCTGAATCAACATCAACATACTCATCATTGCCCCTGCCCTGATCTTCATCCTCCTCCCCCTCCTCCTCCTCTTTGCCCATCTGATGATCTGCATCTGTTGCTGTGGAGGATGACCCCTCTATACGATCACTATCATCAAAAGTGACCGGCTCTAGCACTGGATCATTAAGATCCATGTTGGCTAATGCCAACTCAATACTGCTGTCCAAACCCATATCATTAGGAAAGACATCCCACATCTTTGTCTTTCCCTTCACCCACTCCTCCCTCTTCTTGTAAATAAGACGAAGGTTGGAGTGCACTTACACCAATGACTCTGCCCTAGGCTGCTCAAGCCTGCTCTTCTTCACACTGTACAAGTTCCCATATGTGCTCCAATTCCTCTCACAACAAGAGGATGATGTAACTTGAGAGATGATCCTCAAGGCTAACTTCTATAGAATAGGGGATGTTTCCCATGAGTTGCCCACCAAGCATAGGGTTTCTTACCCTCTATCTCTAAGCACATCATAGCCTCCAAATCTCCCAGTTCCAATGGAAAACTCTACAAAGCCCTCCTCCGCCTCCTCAAGCATGTCGCTATCCTGAAATAGCCGTCTAAGTGCTATCTTCCTCCCATGTGCAATCTCTGCATCCATGTGAGGAGGGACTCTGTGTGAGGCCCCTGATCCACTAGTGAGCCACTCCTGAGTGTAGAACTTGGGGTTCAAGGAGTGGGCCAAGCAATGCAAAGGTGTGCAATTCTTATCCCACCTGGAGATAGAATATCCCGAATAATGGTCCATAAGTTCTCTGCCGATGTCCCATACTTGAAACACTCATTCTCCATGACAATGGACCTCATGGACTCAATCATGGAATCCCACCCCTCATAAACCTTTGCTAGGATGGGCTGGTCCGTGTCTGCAAACCGCAACAAAGAAATGATTGGCTCCATGATCTTAATGCTAAAATCTACTGTGTCCCACCAACCATCATCTAACACTCCTTCACCTTTTGTGAAGCAGCCTGATTCGTCTTTCTCCAAAAAGCCCAAAACTCTGAAATCACCATGGACCCAAGAGCGGTTTTGACCTCCCTCAACCTCTTCAGCATGATGAATGAGGAAGCAAACCGAGTATCTGCAATCTTCAGCAATGAAAGCTGTGTGTACTGTTTGTAGATGGTGAGGGCATTTGTGTGGTTTTGTACAAAGTTACGGATATGGCGTGCATCCTCAAAAAGGCTGCCAATCCATGTCACATTCGAAGCAATGGATTTCAGTGCTAAATTCAAGGAATGGACAATGCAAGGTGTCCAAAAGAGTATTAAGAGCAATAAAAGCATGTATCAATGACTCTACAACACTAACATTGCAATGACCAAATTCAAACAATGAGCAAATTAGAAATGAAAGGTGTCCAAAATGAACATACCTGTGGATATTTAGCTTCCACAATCATGCTAGCAGCCTTGCAAACAGGTGCATTGTCCGTGATGATTTGTACACACGAATCAACACCTACTTCTTCAATGGTTTTGATGAATAAATCACCCATAAATTGTGCATCCTTGTATTTCCCAAGAGCATCCACTGCTTTCAAGAACAACGGTCCATTTTGGGAAGATACCATGAAATTGATGAGTGGATGGCGTGCGGGATCCGTCCATCCATCAGAAACAATACTCACAGCATGAGGGCCATGTTGTTCTAATTGGCTCAAGGATTTTATCTACCTCCTTCTTTGCTTTAACCAACAATGTGGTTCTAAGCTTTTCTGAACCAGGAGGCACATAACCACTTGGAGCTCGTTCCAAGATAGTTCGAACCGTCTCAAAATACAATGGTGACCGTGCAACATTGAATGAGATGAAGTTGAGGTAGAAGAAAAATGCAATGGTAAGGTCTACCTCTTCTCGCGCCCCTTGTTGGAAAATCCTATCCATTGGACCACCTGTAGATTGCCTCTTTCTTGTTTGATAAGTATCCCCATGCCCATGAATGCTAGGTGGAAATGGAGTCTTGGTGCTAGAGGACTTCCTCAAAAATGGAAGAGGATCATCCTCTTTTTTCTTGCTTGCTGCTGCCACCTTCCCTAAGCCAACATGATCCTCTCTTTCCATATCCCTCCTTTGGTTAACACTCACCGCTTTGCATGAAGAAATCCCACAAGAAGGAAGGGCCAACAAATGGCCCTTAACCCGGAAATATGTGCTCATGAACTCGTGGTTGCAAAAATTGCATCTCCAAGACACATTGCCTCCCCTGCCAAGCTTTGCCCCGAGCCCATCTTTCCTTGTCACATACTTCCACAAAGGGTATTTTTTTTCTTGGGTTTGTTGTCTTGCTAAAACAGGGTTAAATGGAGCATAAGCTCCACTCGCAGCCGATGGAGCACTTGACGGAGGAGGAGAACCGGTTGTGCTTGGTGGAATAGGAGGGGAGGCCCTAGATGGTGCATTTCTCCCTTTCCTTTGCCCCCTACCTCCTGCCCTAGCTGATCAAGACATTCCTTTTCTTGTGTGATGGTTGAGCTCGCAATCCTCTCCACAAATCCACCAGAATGCACTTGGAATCGCTTGGAAACAATGGATAGCCTTCAAATCTCCTTCAAAACTCCTTCACCTGCACATAAAACTCACTCTCAACCAATTGCGTCCTTGCAAATGACAAAAAGAAAGGCAAAAAATTGTTTTAAAACAAACCCGGCTGTCTTTTTCCGCTGTTTACGTGTCCTGTTTTCGGGACACGCTGCGATTTCGTGTCCGATTTGATATTTTTTCGTGTCCTGTTTTTGGATTTGCCTGAAAGTCAAATGGGACACGAATTCAGATCGAATCATGTCCGATTCGATCCCCACGGGACACGAGGGGCCTCCAGGACGAATCCGGTTTCTTAGTTTCCTACCTAATGTCTCTTAGTTTGATATATGGATAAGCGTGCTTGATAGATATAAAGCTCCTAAAGACCGACCCTCTACCACATATGAAATATAAGCTTGTAAAAATAATGCAACCGCAATGAATGTAATTCTTGCAGGATTTAGTGAATCTGAATTTTACAAAGTGATGAACAATACAACTGCCAAGGAAATATGGGACAAATTGGCAATAGTTTATCATGGAGATTCCAAAATCCAAAAAGCAAAACTATATACTTTCAGGGCTCAATTTGAAGGACTTAGGATGCTGAAGGAAGAAAATATTGCTGCCTACCTCCAAAGGGTAGAAGAAGTTGCTAACACAATGAGAGGACTTGGAGAGACTGTTGAAGAATCTACCATAGTCCAAAAGATATTAAGATCTCTTCCTTCCAGTTTCAATCCTAAGGTCTCAACTATTGAAGACAGACAATTTGGACACATTGAATTTAGGAGAATTACATGGAATCTTGGTTTCCTATGAAATGAGGATTGAAGATCCGAAATAAAAGGAAGCTGCCTTCAAAGCAACCAAAAAGAAGCAGCAAAGTCGGTCATTGTGTTCATCAAATTTAGAAGATTCACATGACGAGCTGGAAATTTTGTCAGCAAACTTCTAAGAGGTACGGGTAAGTATAAAGGAAAGTTTCCCTTGAAGTGTTTTAATTGTGGAAAAATATGTCATTTTGCTACAAAATGTCCTCTGAAGAGAAACAACACCCATTCAAGAAAGGGATTCTCTGAATGAAAATTTGTCAGAAGACAAAATATCTATTCAAAAGCAATAGATGAAGTCATAGATCTTGAAGATGATGTTGATGCTGATATCCATAGAAATGAAATTTTATTTCTTGCCATGGAGAATCACAATCAAGGGGAAGAGTCCAGTAAAGGAAACGAAGGAGTTGTGGATCTTCAAGCAGAGGTAGTGGCAGGCTGCAGCGTTGGAAGAATTTGACAATCTGAAAGAAGCCAATGAAAAGAAAGATAAAGAACACCTAGCAGCAAAAAATCGGTTAGCAAGGAACATGACAGAGGAACTACTGAAAAAGGAAATAGATATCAAATCCCTCCAACATCAGTTGCTCTAGACAATTTAAATCAAAGATTTGTGAAAAGTTCAATGAATTTGAATGACATGCTTCTCCAACAAAAAAGTCCGGATGATAAAAGAGGGATTGGTTTTTATTTGAAAAGTTCTGAAACCAAATGCTTAGTGAATCAAGAAGTCAAGCTCCTACAGAACAAACATTCTAATCTTAAATTGGAATTAAACAAAATTCACGGGTCGTTGGAAGAATCCCAGAGATTGCTGACAGCTAGAGAAAGGGAATGTGCAGAACTAGAACAGGAAGTTTCCAACCTTGGAAAAAATGGAAGACATATCAGCCATGCAGAAAAAGTTAATTCTAATGTTAATGAAAGAAAGACAGGAGTATTTATAGGCGTAAGGAGATCAGAAGGAAGGATAGTGTTCAAGCCCCCATCCAACATCCATGCTGCCACAAGAAGAACATATTTTCCCAGGTATCAAAACATGTTCTTTTGGGTTTGTTTTAACTGTTATAAGTTTGGACACAAGGCAACAAAGTGCAGGGTTCCTTCAAGAAGGAATTTCATGCAACCTGAAAATGAAAAGTATGCAAACAGTCTTAACAGACCTGGGCATCAAAACAAAAATTAATTTTCACCCTTGCCTCAAGAAGTTGAATGCACCAAATGCAACAATTTTGGTCATACACCAGAGGATTATAGATTAAGACTAGTCACTAAAAGAGATGTTGGAACAAGTGACATCTGTGGAATATCCCTGTATGCTCAAAAGGAAGAAAATAAGTGGTATATTGACAGTGGGTGTACAAAGCATATGACCGACAATAAGAAAATTTTTATTACCTTAAAGAAGGAAAAAGAGGTGATGTGGCTTTTGGAGATAATATCACTGCTAGAATATTAGGCAAAGGAACAATTGCCCTAAAAGGAAGAGCCGAGGCTCAAAATTTGCTATATGTTGAAGGTCTGAAGCATGATTTGCTGAGCGTAGGCCAAATCTGTGATTCTGAATTTAACCTTACATTCTATGCAGATGGTTATGAAATTAGAAGAAATGGTTCCAAGAAAGTGGTTGGAAGAGGAATTAGAACGCCTAGTAATATATATACTGGATGAAATGGAAGGAGAAAAGTGTTTTATTGGTCAAATAGACATCAGATGGCTTTGGCAGAAAAGACTTGGGCATCTAAATTTTGATAATCTGGTAAAAATTAGCATGAACGAGACAGTAAGAGGAATTCCAAAACTATCTATGCTTGAAAACAGAATATGTGAATCTTGTCTACATGGAAAGCAGGCCATAGCTTGTTTTTAACCAAAAGTACATCTCTCTACATCACAACCCTTGGAATTAGTGCATACTGATCTCTGTGGACCAACAAGAGTTCAAATGCTTCAAGGTGAGAGATATTTCATGTTATTATTGATGAGTATACTAGAATGGTTTGGGTTACCTTTCTTAAAGAAAAGTCTGAAGCCTTCGAGAAGTTTAAACTCTTCAAAGCCAAGGTTGAAAATGAAAGTGGTCTTAAAATTAAGTGTCTAAGGTCAGACAATGGAGGAGGATTCACCTCAAATGAGTTCAAAGAGTTCCGTGAAAAGCATGGCATCAAAAGGAAATATTGTACAACTCATTCTCCCCAGCAAAATGGCATCACAGAAAGAAAAAATAGAACAGTTCAAGAGGCTGCAAGGACTATGCTACTAGAAGCAAAAGTGGTTGAAACATTTTGGAGAGACGCAGTAGGAGCAACCATGTACATCATTAATAGGGACCAGCTGAGAGTTTATAGTAGAAAGACATCGTATGAATTATGGATAGGAAGACTAGCTTCAGTAGAGTACTTCAGAATCTTTGGAAGTAAGTGTTACATAAAAATAAATGACCATCATTTGGGCAAATTTCATACAAGGACCGATGAAGGAATATTTCTAGGATATTCTACTGAAAGGAGGGCTTATAAATGCTATAACACGAGACTAAAAAGGATTGTGGAAAGTATTGATGTCAAGGTGGATGAAAAACTGCCACAAAAGGTGTTGAATCAGGATCAAGAAGAGATAAATAATGTTCATCTGATGAAGACAAAGATGGAAATGAAGAAGCAGAACATCAAGAGGAACAGGGAGAGGAAAAATAAGAACATAAGGATGAAGAACATGTGTCTTCTTCAGATTGTATAAATTCAAGAGCCCATAAACCATCACTCAAATCGGTAAAAAGAGATCACCTGGAAGACAACATTATTGGAGACATAGATGATGGAATTCAGTTGAGAAGAAATCCTAAAAGGAGAGACATAGCTCTATTATCAATCATAGAGCAAAAGGACTTCAATGAAGCCCATAAAGATGAAAGCTGGACCAAGGCAATGGAAGAAGAATTCAGGCAGATTAAAACAAGTGGAACATGGGGGTTAGTTCCAGGACCTAAGGACAAGAATGTAATCTACACCAAGTGGATTTTCAAGAACAAGTTAAATGAGGAAGGTAATATTTTGAGAAATAAGGAAATGCTAGTATGCAAAGGATATGCTCAGGTTGAAGGGATTGATTTTGATGAAACATTTTCTCTTGTTGCTCGAATGGAACTAATCAAAATGTTTCTAGCATATTCTTATTTTAAAAATTTCAAGGTCTACCAAATGGATGTCAAATCTACATTCCTGAATGGGGATCTAAGTGAGGAAGTGTATACTGAACAACCTAAAGGATTCAAAATACCTAAAAAGAAAAATCATGTCTGGAAATTAAAGAAATCCCTTTACGGTATCAAACAGGTCCCTAGGGCCTGGTATGATCGCTTGGTTAGATATCTGATGCAACACGGTTTCAAGAGAGGGAATACAAACAATAATATATGCTTGAAAATTGAGAAGGATGAGATACTAGTTACTGTTGTATATGTTGATGACATCATCTTTGGGGGAAATAATGATGAACTAAGTCATAGATTTGTAGATGACATATCTAAGGAGTTTGAAATGTCCTTGATTAGGGAATTGTCATTCTTTTTGGGACTCCAATTTAGTTAATCACCCACATGCATTTTCATCTCCCAATCCAAGTATCTCAAAGAGATGCTCAAAAAAATTGGTATTTTGGAGTGTGCACCTCTTGGTACTCCCATAATAACTGGTTGCAAGCTCAGCAAGGACGATGAATCTCCCACTGTAGACCCAACAAAGTATAGGTCAATGATTGGCATCTTGCTTTATCTCACAACATCAACGCCAGACATCATGCAAGCTGTTGGATTGGTAGCAAGGTTTCAGGCCAAGTCACCTGGTTTGAGTTCGTGTTCGAATTCAGAAACCTTGAAATTTGAAAAAAATTCGGCGATAAAATTCGCCATTAAGTTCAACTGACTATAAACTTTGGAATTAAAAAAATATTTCATTATATATAAATATTAAATATAATAACAATAAATTAAGTTATTTAAATATTATGTAACTTATTTTCATTTATATAAATGAGGGAATCTAATGGTTAAGATTAATAATTAAAAATTGTACCATGTATATTTTTAAGTTTCAAAGTTTCAAATTATATATTATACCATGTGAATATAATATACCATGCATGTATCAAAGTTTCAAATTAATTTCATTCTTTATAAATTAAAAAATATATAATTATTTTCTCTTAATGATAGGAAAAACACAAATGGAAATGCCTACTTCGTGGGAGACTTCCTAGTGGCATGGTTAAGTAGAATGTGGTCTTCTATTTCATTATCTACTCCTGAAGAAGAGTACATATTTGCAGCTGAGTTTTGCACTCAACTTTTGTGGATGAAACAAACTTTGGAAGATATCAAAATAGGATGTGATCAACCGATTCCAATTTACTGTGATAACACAAGTGCCATTAGCATATCAAAGAACCCAATTATGCATTCCAAGACCAAACACATCCCCATCAAGTATACCACTTCTTGAGGGAACAAGAAAATGATCAAAAAATAAAATTGGAATATGTGAACACCAAAGAACAAGTAGCGGATATCTTTACAAAACCACTGCCCAGGGAAGCTTTTGAATATCTGAGGTAGAAATTGGGAGTCATTTCCATTCAATAAGCTCACTGATTTAGCACTTTGTCATTGATGTCAAAGGGGGAGAAGTACAATAGGGCTGATTAGGAGTCAAGACGTCAGGGGAAGCTCATGGCAAGCATTTGAAGAAGCTCACAATCAAGGGGAGTTATACTTTACATGGTGTTGAAATCGATGCCAAAGGGGAGATTGTTGGAGACTTATGTTGGCAACTTGGCATTGATGTCATATTTAAATGAAGTCTCAAATGCCAGCTTGAAGAGGCACCAAATATACTATGCATCTCAAACCTAGGCAGTTTTGATAAAGACAAGAACATGCAGTTAGCAGAATTCGGGAGTGAAACCTCAGTCAACCAAACCTTGTTCAAGTATGTATAAGTATGATGGGAGGAGATTTGTTAATCAGTTGCAAGACCTTATGAAAAAGACTGTTGTTCTTGATTTAGCAACAAAAGCAGGGTTTGTCTCTCACTGTCAAAGTTGGTTGAGAATTATGTAGAAGTGCTAGCCAATCAAGGGATTTTGACCACAATTATGAAGTATCTAAAACACTTGGGCACTGAAGAACATTCTCATGAGTTGTCAAATTAGTTACTCCCTAATCCGAAGTTTGGAGAAGCCTGGTGCCAATCGGAAGAAGCCCTAGAACATTGCTACAACTTAATCCTAAGGTTGTAGATGCTTGAAATCAGAGCAAACGTAAAGTTTTGTAGAGAAATTTTTATGATATTTATATCTCATAAAGGTGTGTCCTTGCTTGAAGCATTGAAGAAGTATTGGTAAAACTTGCTTGAACCCCTTACATAAGGCAATGTTAGAAGCCCTTATGTTGGTCACCAAAGAAAAAAAAGATATGGTTCCCTAACATCAAGGAAGATAAACCCTCATGTAGCTCTTTAAGGCACCTCAAGTGGACCAGATAGTGAATAGATTTGATGATTATCTTTTATAAAGTCGACCAAGGAATTTATTAAACTTTTGGAAAGGTCGGCCTCATGATTTAGAAAGGCAAGAGTGGGTAGAAATAGACGTGAAGAATTGATCTCAAAGGTATGCATTTTGATGTAAAAATTGGGAGGATAGGCTAAGGATGAGGCCTAACGATCTGGAGCAGAAGCATAGTTCACTGGAGATAGCCAGTACGAAGCATAGTTCAGTGGAGATAGCTAGAATTTTAGCATTTGCATATATTCTTTAATTTTTTGTTTTTGCAGACTGTAAGATAGATAAATATAAGATAAGTGCAGTAGATAAACAAAACATCAACACACATGAACACCAGATGTTTTCACGTGGAAACCTTTAAAGGACAAAAACCCCAAAAGCAATAGTAATTCATCCCTTAAATGAGATGACTGAGTTTGTAAGAGAATCTCAGAATTCTGAGACGAGTGTTCTTCAAAATTTGTCAAGCCCTAGTAGGCTAGAACAATTTCAAACCCTAGCACAATTTGACCAAACAATGTCACCAAGACAAATTTTACAGAAGACTCTGGATTAGGGATTTCTGTCAAATTTTGCCTCTCCTACCCTGCTACCGGAATATCTTTCTCAGCTGCTGCCCAGAGACAACCCGAGATTTGTTCATGCTTCCTGGACACTCTGAAGCTGCCCAGAGGTACTTCTGATGCTGCTCGGATAAGAGAACAACCTGCCCGAAATTACCGTGCCTGCCCTTGAAGGATAGAAGGCTGCCTGTGAACTCTGTCTTGCTGCCCAGAGACCATACAGATTGCCCGAAATCTGTAGCAGCCTGCCCGAGGGTCTGTTTTGGCTACCGGTGGAGTTTACCAACTACTCGAGAGAAGGGCAGACATCTCGAGGTCCTATTCTTGCTGCCCAGAGTTTTGTGGTGGCTGCCCTAGCTCTGTGGTGGCTGATCGCAGTTCTGTGGTGGTTGCCCTACCTCTATGTTGGCTGGCCGCAGTTGTATGGTGGATTCCCTAGCTCTGTGGTGGCTTCCAGAATGAAATGCAATGCTGCTCGTGAGGAGGGAGGTGGCCAAAACCGCCATGCTAGGGAATAAGGATAGTGATCACCAACCACTGTAGAAAAACCAACGAATTCTTCAGTCTTCAAGGGAGCAGATACAATGGAGAGAAGGGTGTGTGTAGATGAATTGCAAGTGACCTTCTTTTATAGCCTTTTTGTTGCTAGGATGTGGACCTTACAAATAAGAATAAAAATAATAGGGTTTTATTCTTTTACTCTTTTTGACTTTTACCTTTAAGGTACTAATGACCTTTTTGTATTTTCACTTTGACTTCTCAGTGGTACAAGAGTCCTTATGTATTTTTGACATTTACCTTTTAGTCTTCTTCAAGTGACCTTTTGTCCAAGCAAGTTGTCATAGGGTTCCTTCATACCCACTCAACGTACATCGTCATAAATAGGGAGAATTACTAATGCTTTTATCTTGCATTCCTTGTGCCACCGAGATAGTTTACTAGGTGTCTTAACCAGGGGTAGCTAATCCCTGGAGAAGATCACAAAGCCCGCATATCAAGGGTAGGAGTGCCTCACATGCCTAGACCCGGTCTAGGGATTATAGTGATGTCCTGGTAACTGACCATGTGCCTCAGCCCTAGGCTGCATTAATTGACTCAATGTCAAATACTTGGTGACTGACCAAGCGCCTCCATTCTCTCGGAGAATGGCCCTCATCCCTAGGTTGAGTCCCCTAGTCCTAGACCGGCTCATCTTCTTGGTAACAGACCAGGTGCTTCCATTCAATGAATGGCCACTTAGCTCTAGGCTGAGTTCCCCTAGTGCTGGACTGGTTCCACTTCTTGGTAATTGATCAGGTGCCTCCATTCAAAGGATGACCACTCAGTTCAAGGCTGAGTTCCCCCAGTGTTGGATTGGTTCCATTTCCTGGTAACTGACCAGGTGCCTCCATTCAAAGAATGACCACTCAACGCAAGGCTGAGTTTCCCCAGTGCTGGATTGGTTCCACTTCCTGGTAACTGACCAGGTGCCTCCATTCAAAGAATGGCCACTCAGCTCAAGGCTGAGTTCCCCCATTGCTAGACTGGTTCCACTTCCTGGTAAAGGACCAGGTGCCTCCATTCTCCAAGAGAATGGCTCTTGATGCTGCTTTAGGAAAAATCAACACTCCCTCTCAGCGAGAGAGGTATTCTCTGCCATGCCAATCTTGTCACGAAAGTATATAAACTTTGTTGTTGCCAGAGGCTTGGTCAAGATATCTGCAATTTGTTCGTCTGTACGGATGCATTGCAGCTTTAGAGTGCCTCGCTGCATTAGATCTCTGATGAAATGATATTTCATTTCAATGTGTTTCGATCTATCGTGAAACACTGGATTTTTTGAAAGCTTAATGCAACTCTGATTATCACAATGAATAATCGTTGAGTTAAGCTTTCCACCGAACAGATCAGATAGTAGTTTCCCAAGCCAAACTGCTTCCTTGCAGGCATCACTTGCAGCAATATACTCAGCTTCAGCTGTACTCTGAGCTATGGAACCATGTTTCTTGCTGGACCAAGAGATCATTGCAGATGCCATACTGAAGCAGTAACCTGAAGTACTTCTTCGGTTTACTGCACTGCCAGCCAAATCTGAGTCAACATTTCCAGCTAACATTACTCCACTGCTGGAAGTATACATGATCCCATAAGTGATGGTACCTCGCACATATCTGAGTACATGTTTAGCAGCTGCCCAATGTATGTGCTTCGAATCAGACATGAACTGACTTAGAGCATTCACCGTGTAATAGATATCTGGTCTTGTGTGTACAAGATACATCAAAGATCCATTGAGCTATCAATATAGGGTAGAGTCCACATCTTGTGAACTGGTGGCCGAGTCTCGCAACTTCTTCAAATTAGTTGTCATGGGAACGCTCATAGACTTGCAGTCCTGCATCCCAAATCTCTGCAAGATATCAACTGCATACTTCCTTTGTGCCAAGAAGATCTCACCTAGCTTTTGCCAGACCTCTAGGCCAAGAAAATAATGCATCAGACCAAGATCCTTCATTTCAAATTTAGAGGTGAGCTCCCACTTACACTGAGCTATCAACTGTTCCTCTCCAGTAAGGAACAAGTCATCCACATACAAAACTAGGATCAATATATGGTTATGAACAACCTTAAAATACAGATTGGAGTCAGCAGTACTTTTGGAGAACCCCAAGTTGTGAAGGTAGCCATCCATCCTCGCATACCAGACTCTTGGATCCAGTTTGAGCCCATACAAGGATTTCTTCAGTTTACACACATGGGACTTGTCCCCATGAGTCACGATGCCTTAAGGTTGTTCAATATATACTTCCTCATCAATTTTGCCATTGAGGAAGGCGATTTTTACATCCATCTGATGGAGTTTCCATTTGAATACAACAACAAGAGAGATGATGGTTCTAATAGTAGTATACCTGGCGACAGGAGCAAAAGTCTCATCATAGTCTATGCCCTCTTTTTAGGTAAAGCCACGAGCTACAAATCTGGCCTTGTACTTTTCAATGCTGTCATTCGTAGCATGCTTGATTTTGTAGAGCTATCTCGAAGTTACCACTTACTTTCCTATCGGTCTAGGAACAACTTCCCAAACATCATTTTTCATGATTGAACTGTATTCTTCAATCATCACATCATTCCATACCTGTTGACTTGCTGCTTCTTTGTATGTGGAAGGTTCAGCGTTGATGAGCTGGCTCATAAGACCCGAGTACTTCTGTGGCCTTATGCTTTCTCTGAAAGTCCTGGGAGGAGCTTTATGCTTCTCAGCTTCTTGTACCGTTTCTCGGTACCAGACATGTCTCCTTTTGGAAAGAGGGACCTCAAGTAGTTGTTCTGGTGGATTTCCAGGTTTCTCAGACATATCTGGAATTTGTGCTTCAAATTCTTCTTCCTCCCTCTGAACTTCTGAATCTGGGATCTCGAAAGGAGGTTCTTCTTCTTCCTTTGAAACCTCTTGTGTTTGATGAAACACAACTTCCTCATGGAATATCACGTCTCTACTGACCTCAATGTACCTCTGTCCAGGGACATAGATGCAGTAAGCTTTTGAGCTGTCACTGTAACCGACAAATATACCTTTCTTTTCAGAAGGCTCTAGCTTAGCCCTCTTTTCTTTTGGCACATGAATATACACAGGAGTGCCAAAAATCCTCATGTGGTCGATTGCAGGTTTCTTGCTGGTGAAGACTTCTTCTGGAGTCTTTTCCCCGAAGATGGCATGAGGGCTTCTGTTTTGAATGTACACAACAGTACATGTAGCTTTATCCCACAAAGATAAAGGAAGATCAAGGTCAGTCAGCATAGCTTTAGCAACTTCACAAATCGTTCTATTCTTCCTTTGTGCAACCCCATTTTGTTGAGGGTTGTAAGGCACTGTCAGTTGCCTTTTGATTCTTGCTTCTCGACAGAAGTCATCAAACTCATTAGACTCATATTCACCTCCGTTATCTGACCTTAGGATACAGATGTGTCTGCCTGTCTGATTTTCAATCAGAGCTTTAAACTCTTTGAACTTGTTAAAAGTTTCACTCTTGACCTTGAGAAAGTAAATCCAAGATTTTCGAGAATGGTCATCTTTGAACAAAACATAATACAAGCACCCACTCAAGGAGGGTGAAGACATGGGCCCACAAATGTCAGAGTGAATCAAATCCAATATTCCTTTAGATCTATTCTTTCTTCTGGAGAAGGATTTCTTAGTGTTCTTACCTAGAGCACAACCCTAGCAAATACCATCATGTCTAGGAGAAATCTTTGGCATACCTGTAACCATCTTTTGAAGCCCAGGAAGAGCTGTATAGTGGAGGTGTCCAAACCTCTGATGCCACAACTCACATGGATCAACTATGTGGTGAACCAAGGCTTGTGTGGAATTTTCGGAAGCTTTATAAAGACCTCCCTCTCGAACCCCAATCAGTACAACTGAGCTTAGATTTTCATTCTTTGTCCAAAGTAGGACCTTCTTGTCCATAAAGAGGACCCTGTAGCCCTTGTCTTCTAAGCCAACAACGAAGAGGAGGTTTTTCTTCAAACCAGTAACATATAAAATATCATCAATATGCAAAACCGTACCTGAATCAAGTTGAAGTGAGGTTGAGCCAACTCCTTCAATCTTGTAAGTGGTGTCATCTCTAAGTTCAACTTGAGTATTGAACTTCTTTTTGTAGATGGTGGGTGCTTCACAGTGACGTGTCATATGTATGGAGGCACCACTATCTACTAACCAAGAGTTAGCACTGTCAGTGATGGATCCAGAAAGAGCAGAGATCGTGTAATATTCCCTTCTAGGTTCATCTTCTTTGATAGCCTTATTATTCTTCTTCTTCTGCAACAGAAGCTTGGAACCTCCTTTTGAACTTTCTCTTGGGCTGCCTGCAATCCTTGGAAAAATGCTCAATCTTATGACAATTATAACATTCCAATTTTGAAACATCAGTGTGTTTACCTTGTGGTTTCTTTCCCTTCTTTTTCTGAGGGGAGGACTTCTTGAACTTCTTTGTCTTAGCTGTAAGAACAAGGTTTCCTTGACTGAGTCATAGATGATCATTATAGCCTTTGCTTGCTTCTTCTTGAAAGCAATTATGCTAGCATTAGATGTTGGTTCTTCTATGGTGTTGAAAACCAAGTCATCAAGGTCATTTTCCTCCAGGATGGCTATGAGCCTAGCTTTCCAAGAGTTGTAATTTGCTGAACCTTCAAGCTTCTCTTCCGATTTGAAAGCGTTGGTAGCCATCTCTGCTTCACAAGTCAGTTATCGAAGTCTGCAAAATGTCCCATGGTCTAGGAAGACAACAATAATATGCACTCTTACTGGGGTCTTCACATGCAAAGCTTTGATACCATATTGAATTTTAGCATTTGCATATATTCTTTAATTTTTTTTTTGCAGACTGTAAGATAGATAACAATAAGACAAGTGCAGTAGATAAGCAAAACATCAACACACATGAACGCCAGATGTTTTCACGGGGAAACCTTTAAAGGACAAAAACCCCAAAAGCATTAGTAATTCATCCCTTAAATGAGATGACCGAGTTTGTAAGAGAAACTCAGAATTCTGAGATGAATGTTCTTCAAAATTCGTCAAACCCTAGTAGGCTTGAACAATTTCAAACCCTAGCACAATTTGACCGAACAATGTCACTAAGACAAATTTCACAGAAGACTCTGGATTAGGGCTTTTTGCCCAAATTTTCTCTCTCCTGCCCTGCTCCCCGAATATTTTTCTCAGGTGCTGCGTGGAGACTGCCCGAGATTTGTTCCTATTGCCTGGACACTTTGATGTTGCTCGGATAAGAGAACAACCAACCCGAAATTATTGTGCCTGCCCGTGAAGGGTAGCAGGCTGCTCGAGGTCAAATTCGGGCTGCCCATGAACTCTGTCCTGCTGCCCGGATACCATACAGACTCCCCGAAATCTATAGCAGCTTGCCCGAGGGTCTGTTTTGACTGCCGGTGGAGTTTACCAACTGCCCGAGAGAAGGGCAGACAACTCGAGGTCCTATTCTTGCTGCCTGAAGTTTTGTGGTGGCTGCCCTAGCTCTGTTGTGGCTGTCCGCAGTTCTATGGTGGCTGCCCTAGCTCTGTTGTGGCTGTCCGCAGTTCTATGGTGGCTGCCCTAGCTTTGTGGTGGCTACCCGCAGTTGTGTGGTGGCTGCCCTAGCTCTATGGTGGCTACCCGCAGTTGTGTGGTGGCTGCCCTAGCTCTGTGGTGGCTGCCATAATGAAGTGTAGTGCTACCCGTGAGGAGGTAGGTGGGCTTGATGATGCCCTAGCTAGCAAAAACCGCCATGCTAGGGCAAAAGGATAGTGATCACCAACCACTATAGAAAAACCAACGAATTCTTCAGTCTTCAAGGGAGCAGATACAATGGAGAGAAGGGTGTGTGTAAATGAATTACAAGTGACCTTCTTTTATGGCCTTTTTGTTACTAGGATGTGGACCTTACAAATAAGAATAAAAATAATAGGGTTTTATTCTTTTACCCTTTTTGACTTTTACCTTTAAGGTACTAATGACCTTTTTGTATTTTCACTTTATATTCTTTGTGGTACAAGAGTCCTTATGTATTTTTGACTTTTACCTTTTAGTCTTCTTCAAGTGACCTTTGTTCCAAGCAAGTGGTCATAGGGGTCCTTCATACCCACTCAACGTACATCATCATAAATAGGGAGAATTACTAATGCTTTTATCTTGCATTCCTTGTGCCACCAATATAGGGTACTAGGTGTCTTAACCAGGGGTAGCTAATCCCTGGAGAAGATCACAAAGCCCACAGAGCAAGGGTAGGAGTGCCTCACATGCCTAGACCCAGTCTAGGGCTTATAGTGATGTCCTGGAACTGACCAGGTGCCTCAGCCCTAGGCCGCATCAATTGACTCAATGCCAAATACTTGGTAACTGACCAAGCGCGTCCATTCTCCCAGAGAATGGCCCTCACCCCTAGGCTAAGTCCCCTAGTCATAGACTGGTTCATCTTCTTGGTAACTGACCAGGTGCTTCCATTCAACGAATGGCCACTCAGATCTAGGTTGAGTTCCCCCAGTGATGGACTAGTTCCACTTCCTGGTAACTGACCAGGTGCCTCCATTCAAAGAATGGCTACTCAGCTCAAGGCTGAGTTTCCCCAGTGCTGGACTGGTTCCACTTCCTGGTAATTGACCAAATGCCTCCATTCAAAGAATGGCCACTCGGCTCAAGGCTGAGTTCCCCCAGTGCTGGACTGGTTCCCCTTCTTGGTAACTGACCAGGCGCCTCCATTCAAAGAATGACCACTTAGCTCAAGGCTGAGTTCCCCCAGTGCTGGACTGGTTCCACTTCCTGGTTAAGGACCAGGTGCCTCCATTCTCCAAGTAATGGCCCTTGATGCTGCTTTAGGAAAAATCAACATAATAGTAGTGGAGATAACCTGATTCTGTAATATTCAGGTTGAAATTGGTATAAAAGAGAAATTAATTATAAGTCTACAACACTAATTCACCCCCCCTCTCAAAGTTGCGAGTGTGTTCTACAAGATGTATATGGAAAACTCAATATGATGTATTGATAAAAACCATAGAGTAGATTATAATGCTTGAGGAGACTACAATCTCCAAGATCATCAACTACAACTCGTGAGGAGGCTCCAACCTCCTTAGGTATTCAACTCCAATTGAAGATGGAGGCTCCAACCTTCACAAGCAAGCTCCAACTTTCTACCTCAGATATGCGCGCTTTCTATCTCAGATATGTGCCCTTTCTACCTCAGATGTCCTCCATATTATTCACACTATTACCACACAAATGAGGCACCCTTCTTATATTTATACTCATATTTGATGGCTTAGAAGCCGACATGTCACTTAAATACTGTGTTACCAGATCCGCCTGGACCGAGTGAAGGTTTTGCGGATCTGGATCTGCCCAAATACAACACGGATCCACTTCTTTGCCGTCGCCGTCGAATACGGAACCGTATTCCGCCTAATGGAAATGGATCCCGTGCATTGAAAACGGATCCGTGTATTTAAAAACGGATCCACGAAAAGGGAAGCGTCGACTGCGTTTTGGTGGGCCGGATCAACAACTGGCTGGTTAAATTTTAATAAATTTTAATTTGCAATAAACTATAAGACTGTCCTTACTCCATTCACAACTCGCCGAACTCATCGCATAGCAGACAACAGTAGACAGAAAGTGACGGAGGAGAAGATATTTTGTTTTGGGGTTTTTTGGCGTTTTCTTTGGCATCTTCTGATAGGGAAGAGTGCCCTACCCCACTCATGAATCAGCGCCGACAGTCTGTTCCAAAATATCCATCGATCGCAACTTTTGAAAGATAGTGTTTTGCATCGTGTGCAGTGTGCAGTCAACCTCCAACTCTGGTCACTGTGCAATGTGCAACTGCCAAATACTTTTGCCGACTGCGACTGTTACGAGGTGAGGTTTTTATTATTTAAACAGTAAACATTGGACAATAAACTTTAGGTTGCGGACTATTAGTGTTTAAACAAAATATGAAAACATAAAATGATAAAATCAGAGGTGTTAGCTTGCTCTGTTAGTGTTTTTTTTTTTAAATAAAATGATAAAATGATAAAATGATCAATCATAGTTCACTATTACAGTGAGCTATGATTTATGATTTTATCATCTATCATTTTATTGTTTAATAAACACTAACAGAGCCATGGTTAGTGTTTATTAAACAATAAAATGATAGATGATAAAATCATAAATCATAGTTCACTGTTATAGTGAACTATGATTTATCATTTTATTTTTTAATAAACTGTAAACACTAACAGTAATGAACTAGTAAACAATGTTCACCTGCATGTTTGTGCGTTTATAACTTTATTTATTGTTTACTTGCATTGATTTATGGATTGGGAGTACACATTAATAATAATTTATAAATTCCAAATATATGCAGAGCCATAGACATGGAACCACCACAACAAACTGAGGGGGGGGTGGGGGAAATGCCTGTAAAGACCCAAAATCTCCTCTATGGCAGTTTATGGAAATTATTGGCAAAAATCCATGGGGTGGCTCTTACAAATGGAAATGTAGTGAATGTGGTTCCACCCAAAATGGCTCATACACTAGGGTGAAGGGCCATCTCACCGGGCATACAAACACGGGGGTGCAGGTATGCACTGGCCCACCTGATGCAAATGGTAAACCTGGACAAGGTTTGAGTCTTGCAAAAAGTAAGTACTATGCATCTTTGCAAGATGCTGCTGATAAGAAAGTTGCTAAGGGAAAACTCCTTGTGCAAGGCTCTACAACAACTACAAGGCCTCCATTGCCATCTAGATCAACGGCTACAGCTAATAAGAGGCCTTCTTTGGGGCCTCTTGAAGCATCATTTAATAACCAAGGCAGAGATGTAGCTGATGAGCATGTAGCTCGTTGCATATATGCAAATGGGCTAGCATTTAATTTGGTGCGATCCCCCTATTGGCAACAAATGATTAAGGCAGTCAATGAGGCGCCACAAGGGTACAAGAGCCCTAGTTATGAAAAGGTCCGCACTACTATGTTAACATCAGAAAGACAATATGTGGATAGACAATTACAGTCAATCCGAGATACATGATCAGAAATAGGGGTGTCTGTCGTTTTTGATGGATGGAGAGACCAAAGAAACCGCCCTTTAATTAATGTTATTGCAATATGCCCCCAAGGGGCAATGTGTTTGAAGGCTGTTGATTGCAGTGGAATAGAGAAAGATGCATCATTCATCTCCTCAATTCTTATTGATGCAATTGAAACTATGGGGCCACAGAATGTTGTCCAAATCATTACGGACAATGCACAGGTTTGTAGAGCTGCAGGGTTGATTGTGGAGGGTTGATATGATCACATTTTCTGGACTCCATGTGCAGTACATTCATTGAACCTTATGCTTGCCAAGATTGGTGAGATTGAGTGGATCAATGAGGTATATGTAGCAGCAAAAGAAATCCAGATGTTCATCACCAACCATTCAATGTCCCAAGCCATATATCGGGGTTTTGCAAAGTTGGAGCTTCTGAAGGTTCTCCTTTTTTAAATCAATATTATTTCTTTGTATTGTGAATTGTTAATTTTATTCATATATGATTTTTGATTTAACGTTTAAATTTTTAAAACTTGTAGGTTGCTGAAGCCCGTTTTGCCTCCCACACCCTAGTCATAAAGAGGCTTGTGGAGGTCAAACAAGCATTATAGGCGATGGTCATCGACCCTCTTTGGGAATCATGGAGGACTTCCACTTCTGATAGAGGACAAAAGATCAAGTCTATCATTCTTGATGATGCATGGTGGGACAAGGTCCAATACCTTCTGCGGTTTACTGAACCAATCTTGACCATGATCAGGGTTTTTACACAGATATGCCTTGCTTGGGGGAAGTCTATGAGAACATAGATAGTATGCTGGAGAGGATAAGGGAAATTATCAATGAAAATGATAATGACCCCTTTGAAACATTTTATAATAAAGTCAAGGACATAGTTACCGAAAGGTGGAACAAAATGACCACACCATTGCACCTTTTGGCATATGCACTGCACCCAAAATGTTATCATTCCAAAAATTTGTCTTTACCTGGTAGGACAGCCCCAAATAGGGATTCTGAATTGGTACAGGGATACAAGACAACTTTGAGGAAAATTTATAGGGACGTGGGAACTGCAATGGAAGTACGTGCAGAATTTGGAGCATTTGTGCAGTCCACTAGTGGCTTTTCAGATCCAATAGCCATGAATGATCGGAGGCACATTGATCCTATTACTTGGTGGGGCTTCCATGGCAGGGAAAGCATTCATATCTCAACTTTGGCCACCAGGTTGTTATCGCAAGTTGCTAGTTCCTCATCAGCTGAGAGGACTTGGAGTACATATGGCTTCATCCATTCGGTGAAGCGAAACAAACTAGGAGCAACAAAGGCTGAAGATCTTGTATATGTTCATTCCAACCTCCGCCTTCTATCACATTCAAATCCAGAGTATAAGAAAGGTCTGAGTAGGATGTGGAGCCTGAGACCTCTGACTTAAACATGACATTGAATGCCATGACTCACCTCAACCTGCTCGAGGATGTTGTACCACTAGATCAGCCTTCATCAGATGCAACTTCCACCATTCCAGGCCCCGCATCATCTATTCATGATGTAGATGTACAAGTAGAGTTTCCATATGCAGATTATGAGGATGTAGACTCATTTCAGGATTTGTAGTTAGATTCACTCTACATTATCATATTACTAGAGTGATCATTGATGAAACACTCATTTTTGTATTTACTATCATGATATATCATATATGATATTATCCTTTTGGCTTTTTGTATGAGGCATGATGCATCATTTCAATCTTCAAGTTTATAAAATGTCTAATGATTTCAGTTTTAATGTCATGATTCATAAATGGATTTATTTTTTAAACTCCAAATATGTTTTTGAATTTTTAAAATTTAAAAAAAATATTATTATATTTTTGTATGTGACGTATCCTTGCCGTATCTGGATCCTGGTTTTTCAAAAAACTGGCAGATCCGTATCCGAATCCGTATCCATATCCGTATCCGAATCCTGGTAACTTAGCTTAAATAGAGCCGACCTGGTATTCCCTTTTAGCTTAACATTGGGGCCAACCTAGTATACTCTTGTGCACTTTTACTTTGCTGAGGCCGACTTAAGGGAACTAACATTAATATTTTTAATGACATTCCTTTGATTGTGGGGCCGACCTCTTATGCAATTTGATCTTAAATTAATAGAGCCGACTTCAAAGCGTGTTCATTTCCCTTCTTGAGTGGTGTCAATCTCCATTGTTCCCTTGGTATGGTCTTACGTTTGCATGGTCCACAAACTCTTCTAGAATGTACTCTGTCCACAAAACATGCTTTTCAACCTTCTATGACAGTTTGGGAGGCCATTTGGCAGGCATGGAACTCCTCTGTGTGCATATTGGAAATACGGTGGCATATTACAGAGAGATCTTCATCATTTTGACACAGGCATTCATACTTGGCCAAAATCCAATCTTGCAGTCAACTGTCAATAATCCAAAACACGGTTATGAAAGGCCTACCTATGGCACGTGTGAACACATCATGGTGTAATATCATTATGGCCTTGCAGAACAACCTCTAGACTACACTTTAATGGCATCAGATCCTTTCTTACATTGATATTGAAACTTTGGCGTGCATATTTCTGAGAGCATCTCGCCATTTTTTTATTTGTCAAATTTCCAAGCACTTACATGCCAATTCAACATGTTATTTCAACCTTACCACATGAAACATCATCAACCATGTCATCATACAAGCCATGCCATTCTGTCCTTTGTCACTCCTTTATCATTCACTAGACTATGCTTGCCCTGCCATCATGTCCTTTGTCATTAATGAACTCTTTTGACATCAATGTCAACCATGCATCATAATTGCATCAACACTGTTAAGGTTTAATTGACTTAGGCACTTTTAGTTAGGGTTTAATTGACTTGGTCCTTAAGGATGTTTTTATAATGGCTATATAAAGGAATTTGACCTATCAATCTTTTCTTGGAGCCTTCTCTATTTCTATTGTGTTCTTGGTTCTTGATTCTATTATTATTTGTCTTTATTTCTTTTTTTTTATTCTGGATGATATTTCAGAGTTGGTCTCTTATTCTTGGTTTGCCATGTAAGATTCCATGAGCCTCACTCCCAAATGCATCACTCACCTGGAATTTGAATTTTACAACCTAAATTTGATGGTGATAATGTAAAGAGATCCATCAAATTTCCTAACACTATATATAGTAGATCAAAATATATTGTAACACCCCTACAAACTAATTAAGGATTAAAATTCTTAATCATTCATTAACTTCTAATGAAGTATTAATAAATTGGAATTAATTTAATAATAATAAATAGAAGAAATATTAATAAAGTTAATATTAGTGATTAATCTAGGTTAAGAATAATTAAACTTCATTAAATAAAGTAGGATGCATGAAGGCAATGTGGCCCTAATGCATAATTCTTTCTTGTAAAATAAAAAGTTGAATTTTATGCATAAATAAGGGAATTGGGGGTTGATTTAGGGGTCTTTCTTCATGTTCTTTGTGGGGAAGGAGAGTGGTCCCCCCACACAAGTGGTTTCGAGTAGCTGCAGCCATGGTTTTGAGGCTTTGTCGATAACTCTGTAAGTCCAAATTTTACATCAGGTTACAGGTATGGCTTCTTCCTCACCTTACTGAATATCTTTTAATTAGATTTAACATTTTCGGTTATAAATTTAGTTCTGCTCTCATTGTAATTATTTCTTTTACAGTATTTAATCAATTTTACTTAGTTTAATACAAATATTTCAATGTCAATATGACTTCATTAATTAATGGAATTGTTTATTATTTTACTTCTTAATTAGAATTTAGTTTTTGAATTAGAGTTAAAAATCATATTAGCAATCTGTCCTACATCTGGTGTCAGAGCCATAGGCTCAAATACTTAGACCTTAAGGGTAATAGCCTTGCATTTTTTTAATTTTATTTTAGTTTCAGGCTGGAATAAGCATTAAGATAACAGAACATGATTAAGACCATCACTTATTGAAACAGAAAGGCTGATAACCCACATGAAATCCCCTGATTGTGCCTCTAATCGCATTCCTGCCCCCCCTCCCTCATTTGACACACGGGACTGAATTCAAGTAAGCTGATTGTTGCATGCATATGTTATTAAATAAGACTTTCTCCACCATATTTCTTCCTTATAGGACAATTCTAGTCTTCTTATTTTATTTTTGCTAATGCTAATTAACTGTAGCTTCGTTTTTGGTTTACTAGTGCTGCAATTCAATTGGGAAAAATATATCTTTGGTATTTAACCCCTTTTTCCACAACTCATACATTGTAACAAAAGATAGGAAACTAGTCCAAATTGTTTTCAGCCACAACTAAAAGCCATTTCTTTTGATCAGAGAAATTCCGAACTCTGATAAACAAGGCTATTACAAAATACTTGATAAATCAAATTGACACATATATATAAGGTGTTGATATAATGGGAATACCACGTTTTTACACAACTGCCATCGATCATATACCACAAGGTTTTCCTTGTTTTGCTTGAAATTGGTAGAATTTAAAAAAAAATAAATACGAAGACCATCCTAGCACTTCTCACTATGGTTTGTATGGCCTGCACCGGCCACTTATACATTATAAATTATCAACTAATGGATACTGTGCCTCGCTCACTCTGTTCTTTGTGAATCGAGTATTTTAAATTCTTTGGCAACTGTCCCCGTTTTAGTTTTTTTTTTATAACTTCTTTGGCATCAGATAGGGTTTGATCTTGGTATGCTGAATTGTTGCATCAAACGATGTATGCGGGTATCAAATTCAAATCAATAATTTGATTTAAAAAAAAATGTTGTAAAAATGTGTATATAAAAAGAATAATTTAAGATAAAAATAACTAACAAATTAAGATATGTTATAAAAAAGCATTTGTTGAGGAATGGAATACTTATTATGAGCTTTATCTATCAAGTTAAATGTTAAGATGAAAAAAAAATCTTCCCAATGGATGATCATCTAATTATCTGAAATTCGTAGCGTGACCCTTATCCTTTTGCAAATCCATATTGTTTTCTTACACGTGGAGTTTCGGATTGTACTGGCAAAAGATTATCGATCCATGGTTAGGATTATATGCCAAAATATTACAGCCATGGTTATCGACATCTCTTTTGATTATTTGGTTTGTTTTCATCATTTTCTGATTACAATGGTTTGTTTGGGGCATGCTTTTCCTTATCTTTAAAGATTATCGTTGGCCGGAAAATAAAATCTTTTATAGTTAGTCATAATCGGAATTGAATTTTTACTCGTGCTGCATTCATTTCTTTTCACTTGTCAAGGCCGGCGCTACCTTCCTCTCTGGTGATGTTGCGGGTTTTATATTTTGCCCTCTTAATTCTGAATGTAGATTAAAAAAAAAAATTTCCTTTAGAGTTTCAAAGAATCGTGGGTTAAGTTATGGAGTGTCCAATGACCCAAAGATTCTTACACCATTTTCAAAATTGCCATTCCATACAATTTGTTGGCTCCATACATTCCTGCCTCTGTCTGAATGACAACTTTAGGGTTCCTTTAGTCACCGATATAATTATAATTAGGTGATGACATTCTTAAATTCTTATCATTACCACTAGACTTTGTCAATAATTACACATTTTCTCCCCAGAGAGAGATACAAAGTAAGTGTTATCACTCTAACTAGATGTCTATATTCATACATGTATTGTACAAGCATTCTCAAGTGAGCATTGATGGTAGGTATAACACTCTCCAGTCATGCAATGTGATCAAGGAGTACAATTTTAATGTTAGTGATGATCATGAGCATGATGCTTTGTTCATTCAACATTGCTTTGGCATGATTTATGAATCATTTAGAAAGAATGTGGCACCATTTAATAAACATTGGATTTGGTCAAACGAGTGTGTGAGAGTGTGGGGCAGTTCAAAAAGGCATAGTCTTTCCAGTAGTTGAGTCGTCTTCATAAAGAGACAATAGTTTGACATTCTTGGAACTTTTTTGAAATAGGGAACGAAAAGTGTGAACATGATGGTGCAGGTGCTTGTGTGAAATGATCACTTAGGAGGTACTAGATGAGTCATGGTGTAGCCCGACTCAAATCATCTACAATGTACATAAATAGTTGACTGGTGCACACCGCATTTGGGACTTGGAGGTCACAAACAAGCAAGGCTAGTGCACATGTAAGAGATTATGGTTTGAAATTGAAGCTCACATTTTTAACATACTTTGGAACATCAACTCAATTGAAAAATTATATTTTTGATATATAATTTGATGCAGGTTCTTTTAGAACGTTTCCCTTGGCATTGTGAATAGATCCATTACTTGGTATTGTGTGACTATACTTAGCATGTGGGAATTACACTCCTTGGTGTATAGACATGGGCGATATATTTGCCATTGAAACGAGAAAGTATGTGTGCTTTTACGATTTTTGCATTCATGCAGATGGATGTGATCTTGATCAATGTGCAAATGATGGATATGTGAAACAACGAAAATATGTGCATCTTAATTTGAAGGTCCCACATCCAATTCCATCATGGAATGAGATGCACACTAAAGAGGCTATGGTCTCGCTAGATCATGATCAAGTGTGGTAGGGAAGGTACATGACTTCATTAATGTGTTCATTATATATTACACATGATTTTATTTGGAATCTTTGATTGAAAATTCAAATTCCCAAACTCATACAAATGTATACATTTCATCAATATTTGTAATTTTAGTTGAAGGTGATGTATTTGTTGTCATTGCACCCCCATGAAATGAAGAGAACATGGCATATTATATAATGTGATGTACACAAATTGAAAGCACATGGGTGTGACCCTATTAAGATGGAGAGTTCACATACCAAATTGGTGACTTGGTTGTGATGGGCCACTTTTTTGGAAAAGTGAAAAAAAATGGTAACTATATTATTTACAGATGTTTTATTCCTAAATATATATCTTGCAAGTATAGTCATTTGGTGGTGTCAACTAGATACATCTTTTAGAAATCAAGGTGAAGAGAGGTGAACCAAAGAGGTGGAAGATGGCAGAAGCTTAACATGACTGTATTATGGAGACTTGCATTCCTATAACTACATGTTGGTGGAGTTATTATTTAGAAAAATGATGTATACATAATCCTTGGACCTTTTATTCTACACATGTCAATGTATGAAGATACAAAACATACTTCCCTTCCATCCTTCCCATTTTCTATGACATTGTTGATTCCTCTCTCAAGCAATTTAGTGAAGGTCTATATTTTATCCTCATATCCTTGTTCATTTAAGCGTGAGTGATTGTCTTAAATGCCTACAAGCTTTGAAAATTATGTGAGAAACAATGTTTTCATATTAATTTGACCTATGCATGAGTGCATTAGTTGAACCACGAGAAACCACAATACCAACTATTGTGCGACCAACTTAATACACACGAACATTCAACTTTTAGGACAAAAAAATATCAAGATAATTTGAGACATGTAAAATGTACATCACATAGACATTGCACTGATAATATTGGGAAGAAAACCAAATCCAACTCCCACTAACTAAATTAGAAATATACAACAAGTTTTTACACAAACAATATGTCAACAATGAATCTAAGGAGATACAAAACAATATGTTCCCCTCTTGTGCACATTCTTTATATTACATAATTTATAGAAACTTGTTGCATATGGGACATAGAAGGAAGACAATCATTGCCATTAGTGGTCTTTGATAGACAAACTATTGAGTTGTCAAATTGACTAGTATGCAACATTATTTGGTTGTGTTTTTGTGACAAAGTCAACATGCCAAGGTTACACATAAATATTAACGTGGTTAATTTTTCTTTCTACATGATTGGATAGTTACTATACTAAGGTTATATAAAGAATTTTAACATTGTTGTCAATATAACATTTTTTACCACTATAATTTAAATCAAAATTTACCATTACAATGTACACCCTAGATAACGTAAATGCATTAATTTGCACCCTATAATGACCATACAAACTATATGAATTTGAATAATATTTTAAACTTGAATTAACATTTTCATCAACCCAACTCCATACATAAACAACTTTAAGATTTATTAAAAAACAAACTTATCGGGCCTTTACCATAACCTAATAATGGAAAATTATAAAATGGAAAAGCCTCTTAATACATGTTCATTTCTAAAAAGACCGTAACTAAATCAAATGTCACTGTAATTTTTTTTGTTGACAATGGCTATTAAAAGGTTTTACAATTTATATTATGTATTAATATTGTTCATTATATTTTAGATTATTTTTAAGCAACGTGATTATTTAGATATTCATCATTTTTAAGAAACATGAACAAGAGATTATTTCAAGAATTCTTTATAAATTTTCCATATATACTAATTTAAAAATTATGCCATGTTTTATTAAAAAATTGTAATTGTAATAGTATTTGTAAGTGTAAACTTGTTTTTTTGTCAAGTTCGGTGCCAGAAGTTTTGTATTAATAAAAAATAGATACAATAATTACAAGGGTGACCAACCTAACACTGGAGAAACTAGACCACACACCCCTCCATAGATTTGAAACTAGATGCTAGTTATGACTATTGCTACTGAACAAATATTATTTTAATAGGTTTGTGATTGTTTCTAAACTTACTGTCTGCATATCTCCTAATATCAAAATGGTAGAACCTACTTCCCCACATGTCTAGGTTAATGACCTTAATACACAAAAATTCCAAGTTTAAAGCATAAACAGATTGAACACAAATACATAGAGTTCCACTTTAGGGGCAATGATAGTCAATATTAATTATCATCTGTAATGGTGATGCAAGGCATCCTTGGAGCTTGTGGCCTCAGAGGGGCTAGCTACATTTGTCATCTATCCCACGGTTGGATGCCTACAGAAGATCAAGCCAGAGTTTGTTGTAGCTTGATTCTTCTAGAAAACTTTACTCATGAGTTCTCTGGCCAACGAATTAAACTTGGTGTTGTCCATCTATCCCTTGCATGTGCCTTGTAACTTGTTCTCCACTCGGTCCATTTTGGAAAGAGGTCGGGACCTTGCCCTTCATTTCATATCAAACCATTGGGACCTTCAGTGATTGTGTAGTCCATAAGGGTTTCAATATGGCAATGTAGAGCCAAAGTTTTAGTGTAACAAGTGTCCTTAGTACGAGTGTTACTAGGGTTTCTTTTCCAACAAGCTTCGAGCTCAACCAATTAAGGTACCATGAACTTATTGTTAATTCGTTGTTCTAAGAAATTGATTTTTATTTGTGCAGGGGGTGAAACAATGTTGCTGAAGAAGGATTTCACCTTTCTTTTTTCTGTAATTACTCACGACATGTGCAAGAATTCAAGTCATGCTAAATCCCAACGCTTTGTTATTTTGGTGCGAACCATAGGAATCAAACTCGAAGGAAACAAAAAGGAGTGATGCACATGAGCCTGGGAAATCCAACCAAACTAGAGATTAATCCCTCCTCCATACTCGGTCGTGCTACTCATATCCTGGATAGACTATCATTCGAAGATTTGAACCCCTATCCAATCCATGTTGTCGCATCAAATGTTCATCTTGAGATGAGGTACGTTTGTAGAGGTGGGAGGGAAGGTTTCCATGAACTAGTTTGACGCCATTGATGAGAGGAGTTGTAGATTGTACTTCCAATGAAAGAAATGGATGGTGCCTCTAACTATAATGATGAACCCCTTACACACATCATTAAACCACTTAATGTCACCTAGAGTCATCCACCTCAATGTAAGGGTTGACCTCCATTTGTCTAGACACACCATATTCGTCCAGTATGAGTGGAGTGTGGGAGTGACTATAAGCTTGTAATTGAAATTAAAATTTGTAAATTTTTCAGGTTTTTAGTTTTTCAAATTATTTAGTAATTTCATAAATTATTTTGTAATTTGTAAATGTAATTGCAAATTTACAAGTTTTGTTTATAACTGTAATTGCAATTTGTGATTGTAAATTTCTAGTTGTAATTGTTCAATCTATGGTTCAGGATAACGCTGCAACACATCAACCAATTTCTCAGCAAAGGGGAAAACACTTGCAGAAACACATAGCAACGCACTACTCAACCCAAAAACGCTCTCCAGCACCGGCTGATGAACAATGCATAATCACGAATGAACGAATGGTGTCGGAATGATAGAATAATCCTCCACAATGAGCGCTAAGGAGCAACAAAACCTTCCCTCGATTGAGGAAAGATGGACTGGCACCCATCACGTGCTTCCTTGTGTCAGAAGCAAGATCGCGACTTCTTAGACTGCAGACTTGCAGGCTTGCTTAGACACACAATCAGATTGCTATGCCTTGCTCTGCTCAAGGCATTAACTGCCTTAGCCAACTTCTGGAAGAAATGAATGATTGAGGACAGAGGACAAAAATGTACTTGAGGGTTCATGGGTTTCTTGATTGACATCTAGTCTCACCCTATTGGCTTAGGGGTTTGACTAACTCCCCTCCCTGTTCTTTGTGAAATCATGCCCCCATCCTTTTCACGTTGCAGTCCCATAGTTAGCTGTGGTATTTTATTAATTTGTACATTTACATGATATTTAAAACATACTGTGCATGACTAGCACAACAACCATAGGCATCAACCTTGATCACCTATACACAAAACACCACATCAATGGCAAGACCTTGGCTTTGAGCTCATTTCCATGATTCAAATACAATACATACATCATGTACAATTCAAATACCATGGGGTCAAAATCGGGGTACACATTCCCCTTCCCCTTGGGGTCAAAACCGGGGTATTACACTTAGTGCCACAAGTATGCATGTCAATCATCCCTATTCTCGCTAGTACATATGGATAAAAAATTCCATAAAGTATTCCCACGAATAATTTAAAATCAATTTTTTTTTGGATAAGCAAATAAAATTTTCGAAAAGAAATTGTTCGTGCTCTTGATAATCATCGCTGTAGCGACGACAATAATGTTTTGTCGCTATATCGATGGATTTTTGTGGCACTAGCGACATATATGAGTTGTTTGTTGTTGTAGCAACAAAAACTAAACACATGCAACATCAATGGTCATCACAGTGATGGTCATTAACTTTTTGTTATTGTTGAAATTTGATCGTTGTGTATTTTCATTGGAACCGCCACGATCATTTATCTATAAATACATGTTCTTAAGACATATTTCAACAAATTATTTGCTATAGTTAAAAGAATTTTTCTGTTGATTGTTTGATTTGTGATTTCGAGAGTTCGGTACTAGTTTAACACATCGAGTTTTTGATCTCTTTCTGTTTTCAGGTTAGTATTTTTAAATTCTCTGTCTCCTTTAATGTGTAGGGTCATACATAAAGTGAGTCAAATATTCATTTTCTCCTCAATACTAATACTTATATAGATTTGTCGCTTTGAATTTGATAGATACATGATCTATTTCTAAAGACCATGGAGGGACATTTACTAATTAGATTTTTCACTTTCCATGTCATGTCCTTTAATTTTATGTCTCATTTAATATATATATATACTCTATTCAATTTACTTATATATTGATTGAGTTTTTTTTGTTCTTATAGGCTATTAGAATGGTAAATAAATATACTCGGGAATAAAATAATAAGAGGTATGATGAGTTTAAGAAAGCATTGTAGGTGAAAGGTGATGGAAAGTGTTATTTCCCTTGCAATGATTGCAGGAGTTTGTGAACGAGATGAATTTTAAGAAGAACAACTAAAAAACCTTGTAAGGAGAAGGGGCATGTTGAAGGGGGGTATGAATATCATCCATTGGTAAGACGTTATTCATTACATAATGTACTTCTTGTAATAGTACTGATCATGTATTCACAAAATGTTTTATCATTTTAAACATGTGTTGTATATTATACACTAATGTTATTACATTGTTTGTAAATATTAAGACAATGCCCCTTGAATGTCGACCGCCCGAGAGCTATTTGCCACATAATAGTATAAATCTTACTTTACAAGGTGAGGAACATGGATATCAGAATATTGAAGATAAAATTCTTAATGATCCTATGGACGAAGATGACATTATTGATACAAATGACGAAGATGAGATAAATAGATTTATCGAAGACACATTTGCTCAAGTGGATGATGACAACCTCCATGCTATTCATAATGTTCCTCTACTCGAGAAGTTCCAAAAAACTCTTTATGAAGGCTCAACAACAAATCTTCTATCTGCTATATTGTTGTTGGTGAACTTACAGGTTTTGAATGGTTTATCAAACACTTGTTTCACACAACTCCTAAGGTATGTAATGTATTAATTGCATCTTCACATGGTATCAAATGTTGACTATTTTCCTATATTTTTAGTGTTAATTAATTCATAAATTAGGTGTTAGTCACTATAATTACTAATTAATTCACAAACGAAGTACTCAATATAAATTGTCAATCCATGGAAGTCTGGTTATTTCAAAGGAAACTACATAAAATGTATGCATGAACACATAGTAACCGATAATCATAAATCACCCTGTTCATTCAAAATAAAACCTTGCAACCTAACACTGTGTTCTGCCACTGATCAATCTAGTCCATAATTCTAATTCAATTTTCAAAAATAAAACGATTCACAAGCCTTCAAATCACAACAATTTCAGAGAATAATTAGCTAGTTTTACTTTTGCAAGAAGTTAAATCCAATCCATTGTTTTAAGGAAAGTCGTTCTGCAATTAAAACTCTCCGAAACAATCTTTTTATTCAATAAAATCATGCATCACTACCAGTATCAACAACAAAGGAAGATAAATATTAATCAAACAAGGTGACATAGCACATGTGTAACAACAATCATTCTCTAATTCGATGACACACTGCTGGAAATAAATTCACACAATTTATATATATCTGTTCAACAATTATATTCCTAATTAACTGGTTTTTTCAGCAAATCAACAAGAAATGTAAATAACAATTCCAAACACATTGTTTCAGCAACTAAGAAAGATACGTAAATAACGACTAAACAAACACTATGTCTTGGAAACTCCTAATCTAATTGCAATCCCACATCAAAATAATAACAAGAACTAAATAACTACCTAATAGGGAAACTCCGGGAGAAGGTGGGCCCTTTCCTTATAATAGACATGCCTTCACAAATTAGAAGGAACTAATACACAATAGAACATGAAAATTATGCCACTTTCATTGATAAGTAAGTCAAGTACAAACCTTCTCCACCTCCGTTACAATTTCTTCAGTAGTCCCTTCATGGACAACCCAATTCTCTTTAAATACTAAGGATGAATAATTGAGATCCTTCAAATTTAGAAATCCATAAGGATCAAAGATCCTCAAGTTGTCGAATCAATATCCAAAATAGAAACAATTACATAATATTATTACAATAGCAACAAAAACCGTTTCATGAGCATTTCTAGTTTAACAGATCGAACTAATTCAATGTCTTATAAATATCTATGAGCCATGTAGATGAATAGGTTGACCTATCTTGCAATGACCTTGAGCTAGTGCCCAAAAGAAGTGGAATGGTGCAACCATATATTTCCTTTCCCATGTCTGTTGGCAAGTTGAGACACCCAAATCCTTGTGCATCGAGAGGCTGATACACCTGAATCTTCGTGTATCTTAAGGGTGTTTTATCCAAATTTCTTGTAGCCTTTAACAGTCTTCATTAATCCATCATAGATTAGCTAATTCAAGAAACAAAACTCATAAACATAGATAAATTTCAACATTAATTTGACAAAATAAAGATGAATTATACTTGCTCATAATCATTCTTTTCCTTAGAGAAAATACCATTTTGGTTGTAATAATACAAGAAAACAGGGAAAAAAGGTCCATGGAAAAAGAAACCAAAAATGGTCATTTTTAGCACCCATCATATCCCTCCAACTATATAGTTGCATGTCCTCATGAAACAAACTATAGTGAGTTTGAATTTGAATTTGGATCAAAGCTTCTTCTGTGTAGGTGAGTGAAATTGAAAGAAGATTCAGGTTTATTTTCCCTATTTCTGTATCCTTGGAACACAACCAGTTCTCCCCAATAGTTTTTCTCTGCCTTTTTTGTCAACCTGTATATGCCTCTGTATTATTTCTCAGGATACCATATGATAGGAAATTTGAATCTCCACCCCAACCAATTTGGTCTACAAAACTGAATGCAATTGACATAATCAGGAACCTGAGACAGAGCATAAGTGAAGTTTTGAAAACAATAAGGATCCCTTGTCCTCATAAGCTCCAAAGATGCTTCTCACCCACATTTAATGCCTTCATGTGCATAAGGTTTTTGTTGCATTATGAGTTGTACACACGTGTTTATGACATCACGTTGAAGTTTTGTCATTTGATTGGCTCTTGGTTGGGAGGAAAGGAACCTCTTATGCCAGTTGATAATTGTAGCAAGGGATTGTGGTTTACCTCAGATCCATAAAGTAGAGTTGTCATTTTTTTGAATGGTCTGATAGGCATTCCACCAAATCATCTGGTTAGTGACAAAATAAGTAAATACCCTTAGGTTCACATCTCCTATATAAGGAATGGGATAAAACTAAACATTCATAAAACAACCTCACTCATGCAGATACAATTCACATAAGAGATTCTATTCAGAAAAAATTACTCTGAGCAAGATGTCCAAAAATTAAGGAATTGTGACAAGATTAAGGAGCCTTCCTTCCTGAAGAGCCTTCAACTTAAAAAGAGTTAATTGTTCATACCGGAAAATAAAATAAGAAGGTGTCAGGCTCCTACAACTTAGTATTTCTTGAATTAATGCATACATATGTTCCTTTCATTGCTTCATAGTTTTATATATCCTTAGTTCCTTTAATTTTGTCTGCAATTTTTCCCAACGAAACCTCTGAAAGGTCAAATCTTCATCCCACTTCTCTCTAAGTTCCTTAATGAATTTCCTATGTGTGGACAGAGGAATCATCCCTTCTCCATGCAAGGTATCCTGATATTTCCATTTATTCACTTCAGCTTTTAGTAGAGAAATTTTCTCTGCCACAATCTGTGCTTCTTCATCTTCTTCATCCAACTTGATGATATTAGAAGGCTCCTGAACCTGTAGATAACCATTTCTCCCAGGAAAAGTGAAGTCCTGAGTTGTTGGTACTTATGTTTCAACAACTAAATTTTGTGTCTCAACAACTTCTTATTTTGCCACTGGTTCTTGTGTTACAGTGGTCTCCTCATTTTCTGATGTCATTGGTTCTTGTGTTACAATGAATTTTTCTTGGGTCAATGGTTCTTGTGTTTCAATGACTTTTTCTTGTCGAGGAATCCCTTCCATAGATTCTTGTGTTTTCAGGTCTAGTTCCTTCTCCTTAGAAGGTATGGTAGTATTATCTGCTTGCAATGTTCCAACTTCTTCTTGTCTTAACTGCATAAGTATCCAAGCTGAAGGTTCCATAAGAGTGACCTTGTACCCTGAAAGTCTAAAGATATCTCCACATTATGTGGATATATATTCACCATGCTCAACACCTTTTGAATCAAGAGATTCCATCTAATCAACAACTTCATCTAGTGTGTTCAGTATATGACCCACTTAACTTTTCAAAGTATAGTTTAAACCTTGTAATTCTCCCCTGAGCACCTGTACCTTATGTTTCAATATGTCATTTTCTAAAATTAAAGTCTCTACTTGAACTGGATCGTCTTCTACAATAGGTTCTTGTGGATCAACAAACCTTGGTATTGGGGTTGAGTTGCTTCCTAGTTCTTGTGTTTCAGGAGCAACCCCTCATTGTCCATATGCACCCCCTAGTTATTGTGTGATAGGGGATGAATGAGTTCTGAATATTGGGAATTCAATATGTGTATTATGCATTTGTGCTTCCTCTGGTGCGGCGGTAGCCCGAGTACTCATTTTTTTAGTGGACAGGGCGAATGAGCTTGAGTGCTCAATATTCTCTTATTTCATTATGGCCTAGGAGAAATAAACCCCTATGCAAGTATTTCAACCTCATCTAGAAGGGTAGACTAATCATTTCATGATGATTATTTTCCCAATCTCCTGATTTCTTCACGTTTATTAGAGGGTTCGACCTCTTTAGTCACTTTCCCTGAATTTTCAATCCCCTCCATCGACCTTTATTCACTACTTTCCCCTGGAAATCCTTCCTGATTTATTTCATGAGTATCTTTGGGGCTTGTTCCTAATTCCTCATTCATGGAAGGTAAAACCCCATCATCATGAGACCTAGTTTCTTCAGAGGGTTTTATTCCATTACATTCTTCAATAATTTCATGAGAGGGCCCGAGAATTATCCTTGGACAGTCTGTATATCGAAATGGGAATCCAATTGGATCTTGAGGGTTTGTACCATAGGAAGCTTTTACAGTCATAGCTTCCACCTCATTCGAACCTTGGTAAGTTTCTACTTCTCCATATTCCCTACCCCTTTATCTTCCTGACACAATCTGCTCATTCTCCTCTTCAATATCACCGTCTCCTTCTTCAATGGCCAAAGGGTTTATCCTCATAACGAATTGCACCCATGATTGATGAATTTGTTCCAGTTGCCTTAATACTATTTATTTAATGAGGTTGTGGTTAGTGATGAAATACTGAGGGTACTGATACCTTCTCACACAATGCGCCATATTTTGCAGATACCTCAGAAGATAATAATGCATATTCACTAAAGTACCATGACGCAAATGAGACAATAAAATAAAGTAATATGTGTAAACAAATCGGTACCTGCCTTAACATGTGATATATTTTTTTAGGAATACTTCAACCTAGTCCCAATGGATGGGAACAGACTCCAATGTAGTCCCCCGTCCTCTTGATCGAACATTCTCTGCTACTTTTAGAACATGTTCTTTTGCGCTTGACACATGCATCTTTCGGCCAAACCAACTCCTTCCTATTCTAGTAAAACCTGTTACTTCTGCTATGACTTGCTCAGAAACTTCAATTCTCAACCCCACAACTTCCGAATGATATTTCATAAGATTTTGTGCAAACTATAATGCCGTATCCTCTTCAAACCCAGCCAATCTCTCAAAATACGTTGTCCAACCGGATTCCTCAAAAATTCTGAAAACTTCCAGATTTCGTCGCAATGCATCCATCATATTTGGCTCAGGGAAGACTGCGAAACCTCTCATGATATCCTTCTTCAGGAATCTCAGTTAAATAGGCAACCGAAAAAATTTCCAAATTTGGATATCGGAGTTGCAACATGCAAAACAACAATGTACAGTGGGAAAGTCGTTGGGTGTATTTAGACATGCGACATAAGGGTAGTATAACGAAAAAGAAGCTCGTGGCAGAAGTTATTGCATGGATTGGATAGAGCTACAGAAGTTATTGCATGGATTGGATAAAGCCATGGAAGTTAATAAGTACGAGAGAGTGTAATAACAACCCCCCTCCCTCAACTAAAGATATTGGCTCAAATAATTGCTAATGGGGAAAATCAAGGATAATATAATCATGATTATTTGTCAATTCATGATTAGTCATATCTGTGGTTAGGATCCGTACCTTTTACATTAGTACCATGATGGATCAACAAATTGAAGTGCCTCTCTTGACTTGTCAAATATCTTAGTGGAGGTGTTCCTCATCACGTGGCTTCATGGATCATGTAGGCCCTTGGAATAATGAGAGGAATTAACACGTCCACCTCAAACCCAATTGTATCACGAGTGGAGAAATTGGCATATTTTTGAAAATATAATAGAAATGGTACTGAAAATTGGCACAATAAGATTGTTTCCAACCATCGATCATGAAGAGAGATGATGAAATTGGAAAAAATGCAAGTGCTTTAGCCGAAGCAGAGAATATTACGAAGTTTCAACCAATAATTTGACGGAGTTTCGACAAAGAATGTGGCGGAGTTTGAATAGAAAGCGAAGAAATTGGCGGAATTTCAACAAAAAGCGAAGAACTTGGCGGATTTTTAGCAAAGAATGTGGTGGGGTTTCAGCAGAAAGCAGAGAAATTGGCAGATTTTCGGTAAAGAATGTGGCAAAGTTTTAAAATAAAGCAGAGAAATTGGCATAGTTTCAACAAAGAATGTGGCAAAGTTTCAACAAAAAGTAGAAATTGAACAACGTCCAAACCAAATGGCTTCAACATAAATATGAGATTTCCTTCACTACCCCTAATTGTAGAGGGATGTTAAACGACTAGAGAGGACTATCTTTATTGCCTGCAATCGACCACCCCGATTCGATTGTCTTTTTGGTTTGCCATATTTAAATACATGCATATAAGCTATGTAGACAAACCAACAAACCAAACCAACAAATATTATCAGATGGTCTAATGAACCTAAAAATTAACCCATAAATAAAACTAGAATTAAACAAATTGATTTGTGTACAATTTTCATGGAAAATGCATCAAATATTAAGGAGTTGCGGGAACAGGAGAAAACTTCTGTTCTTTTACCAATTGACAATTCGTATTAGAAGCAA
>LPNX010642434.1:174816-186784 GCA_001517045.1 Pseudotsuga menziesii | reverse complement strand
ATTATTTTATTATTTTAACTATTATTTTATTATTTTAACTATTATTTTATTATTTTCCTTAGGAGGCCCATTTTAGACCCCAAAATTCCTCTAATGAGAGGCAAATGCATCATTTAAAAGTGGCGTATGATAGAGTCACATCCGATGACGATTAAAAAACAATGGTGTCTATTGTCCATCTATTGTGGTCAATCGAACAGTTCCATTATCAAACACTATGTCCACCTTGTATGGTCCCAACCATCGCATGTGCATTTTTCCTTTAAAGTCCTTATTGAATTGTGAGTTATACAATAAATCCCAATCTCCTTCCTGAAACAACTTCTTTTTAATAAACCGATCATGCCACCTATAACGTTGATGTTGAATCATCGAAGTATGATGCACAATGACCGCGCGTTTCTTACCCAATTCGTTTAACTGATTCAACCAATCTTTTTGGGATTCTATGACATCTAGATTTCTTTCCATGGCAGTTCTTAAGGTCTTAATTTCAAACTCAACATGAACTACATGATTTTTTCCATATACGAACTCGTAAGGGGAGAATCTTGTAGTATTTTTCCATGTGGTTTGATATGCCCATAAAGCTTATGGAAGTCTTTCAGCTCAATTTTTATAATGACTTTTCATAGCCTTTGTAAGGATAACTTCAATAACTTTATTAGATATTTCCACTTGATCATTGGCCTGTGGATGAAAAGGTGAAGTTATCTGATGATGGATATGATATTTCTTCATAAGAGTTTTAATTTTGCGAGACACAAAATGTGGTATTCAATCTTTAATTATCTCCTTAGGCACCTTGAAACGAGTAAAAATCTCTTCATGCAAGAACTCCACAAGAGCTTTATTAGTATCCCTTACCAAGGCCCTAGCCTCCACCTATTTATTCATGTAGTATGTGCAAACCAGAATATAAACGTTTTTGTTTAGAAGGAGGGTTAATGGGCCCTACGAAATCCAACGCCCATTTATCAAAAGGTTCAACCACTAGATGCGGCGGTAATGGAATTTCGTCCCTTCTAATAGGGTGACCCATCCTTCGAAAACTATCACAAGCTTGCACATATTTCTTTGTATCCTGAAACGGGGTTGTCCAGAAATAACCCATTCTTGATACCTTGTGTCCAGTCCTTCTGTTAGAAAAGTTCCCTCCATAGGGTTCATCATGAAAAGTCTTCAAGATACTATGGATTTCATCTTCTATTACACATCGTCTTATTTCCAAGTTTGTTCCTATATAAAAGAGGTATCCTTCTATCCAACTGTATCTCACACTCTACTTTACAATCCTTCTTATTTCCCTTTTTGATAAGTGCAATGGAAGTTTTCCTACAACAAGATAATTAGCAATATTTGCGTACCAAGTTGAGTAAACTGAATCTGCAAAGAGACGTTCATTGGGAAAATAATCCTCAACTGGTGAGTTATCAGTATTATTAGTCAGCCGAGAAAGAAAATAAGCAACAACATTCTCTTTTCCTATTTTATGAACAATTCAATCTTCAAGAATAAAAAGATTCACATGCCTTAAAATCACAACAATTCAGAGAATAATTAACTATTTTTACTTTTGCAAGAAGTTAAATCGAATCTACCGTTGTAAGGAAAGTTGTTCTGCAATTAAAACACTCTGAAGCAATCTTTTCATTCAATAAAATCAGGAATCACTACCAGTGTCAACACTAAAGGAAGATATACATTAACCAAACCAAGTGACAGAACACATGTGTAACAACAATCATTCTTGAATTCAATGACACAATGTTGGAAATAAATTAACACACTACACATTGGAGTGTTCAACAATTATATTCCTAATTAACCAACTCTTTCAACAACTCAACATGAAATATAAATAACAACTCAAAACACAATGTTGCACCAACTAAGAAAGAGATGTAAATAATGACTAAACAAACACATTGTCTTCGAAACTCCAAATCTAATTGCAAGCCCACACCAAAATAGTAACAATAACTAAATAACCACATAATCGGGCAACTCCGAGAGAAGGTGGTCCCTTGTTTTCTAACAGAGATGCCTTGACAAATTAGAAGGAACTAATACACAATAGATTAGGAACATTCTGCCACTTTCATTGATAAAATAAGTAAAGTAAAAAACTTCTCCACCTTTGCTACAATTGTTATTTCTTCAGTAGTCCCTTCATGGATGACCCAATTATCTTTAAATACTAAGGACGATCAATTAAGATCCTTCAAATTTAGACATCCATGAGGATCGAAGATCCTTAGACTGTCGAATCTATATCCAACTAGAAACAATTACATCATACTATTAAAATAACAACAAAGATTGTTTCATAAGCATTTCTAGTTTAATATATGGAACTAATCCAATGCCTTATAAATATATATGAGCAACATAGATGAATAAGTTGACCTGGCCTGCAACGACCTTGAGCTAGTTCCCCAAAAACGTGGAACTATGTGCCCATAGCTTTCCTTTCCCATGTGTATAGGCAAGATGAGAAACCCAAATACTTGTGTATAGGTAGGATGATAAACCTGAATCTTCGTGTATCAATAGGCTATTTTATCCAAATTTGATGTAGCCTTTAACTTTCTTCATTAATCCATCACGGGTTATCTTATTTAATAAACAAAACCCATAAACACAAATAAATTTAAGCATTAATTTGACAAAATAAATATGAATGATACCTACTCATAATCATGCTTTTCCTTGGAGAAAATACAATTTTAGTTGTAATAATAAAGGAAAATAGCGAAAAAGGTCCACGAAAAAAAGCAAAAAAGGGTCATTATTAGCACCCAACATTAGGGTTATGCAATATTTATAATTTATATTGTTTACAATTCATTCATTTTGTCAATGTTGCATATTGTTGGGTGAATATCTATTACCGCCATCTAATAATTTACCATGCACAGGTCGAGAGGTATTCTTGATTATGAAAGAAATTGGAATGAAGTATCAATCTATTGATGCAGGCCCTAATGATCATATTATATATTATGGACAATATGCATTAGAAAACAAATGCACACAATGTGAAATTAGTAGATATCGAACTGATAAAGTAACAAAAAAGGTGCATCACAAAGTTCTTTGTTATATTCCCATAATTCCATGTTTCCAACGACAGTTTAGGTTCCAAAGTATAACACAGTTTATGGATTGCCATGCAAAGAACATAAGTGAAGATGGTGTTCTTTGAATGCCTATAGATGGTTCTTCATTGAAGAACAACGAAGAAAAATGGACAATTTTTAAAAATGAACCTTGTAATGTTAGACTTTCATTAGAAGCTGATGGTTTCAATCCATTCAGAGAGATTCGTTCTCTTTACTCAGTGTGGCATGATTTCTTCATAAACAATAAATTTCCTCCTTGGATGTCTATAAAGAGAGAGCACAGAATGTTGGAAATGATTATTCCACGTATTTTTTTAAAATAATTATATTATTTCATTTCTTTGTTTCATTGCTGCATGAAAACACCTTTTATATATTGGGACACATAACTAAATAGCATTGTATGTTGAATCAATTAGGTAAGTACCAAGTTAAAGATATGAATGTATATATTGAGCCTCTTCTCGATGAACTATTGAAGTTATGGGTTGGCATCACTATGTATGAAACCTCTAGACCAATAGGGAAAAACAACTTTAGTTCCATGGAATACTTGCATGGACAATTTATGACACTCCCGGGTTAACACATTTTTGTGGTATGTAAATTTCTGTTGCACTTCAAAATTATATGTTTTTAAGGTAAATATCATGCATTTTTCATTTAAATTAATAATATTTTGATGCTATAACATTAATACGTATATCTTGCATGTCTTCAAACAAAGCGAAAATTTTCATGTCCAGTATGTGGTACTAGGATAAAATCTCTTCATTCAAGAAGTTTAGGAAATGAGGTGTTTGATGAGTAGATGATATTCCTCCCTAAGAACCACATGTATCGAACTACCAAGAAAATAAAATTCAATAGTAAAGAAGAGAATTGAAAGAAACCATGAAGAATGACACCTCACCTATGGAAGTTGGAATATAATAGAAATTGTTGAGGTTTCTGTTGTTAAGGAATTGATCCTATGGATGGGGTTTAGGCCACCAACATACTAGGAGTATATAGACTGATATATAATTCTTTGTAAGTATGAATTTAAAAAATATTTCAAGGGTTATGAGGGTTCATACCTTATGCATTGAAGGTTGATCCAAGCTTGCTCTTTATTTCTCTTGTTTCTCTCCAACCAAGAGACCTACAAAACAACTTCAAACCTTTCTCAAACCAATTTGAACACATATAAAGCAATGCTAATCAAGATAATATGAAACCCTAATTAACATGTGATAAAAATGAGATTCAACATCCATTACACAATGATTTGGAAATGGAAGAACATTAAATATTTATTAATAAATGGAAGAAGTACAAGATATACCTTGTCCTCATGTAAAGAACCTCGTGAAACCTTCAATCTGGATCTCCTACTTCTCTCCTCCAAGATTCTTACCCTCCAAGCTCTACAACAAGGGTAGATGACAACTAGGGCATAGTGTGAGGGTGATGACAGTCCAAATTCTGCCAGCATAACAATACCAAAGGATAAGTCCCCTTCATGGTCCTTTCTCCCTCTCTTATATAACGATATGAAGAGCATGGTCAAGAATAGGTTAGTTACAACTGAGAAGGTAGTTCCAAAACCACTCAACCCACCCAAAATTCGAGAATTTTATATTTTTTTGCTACTTTAGGGGGTATATATGGGTAAACCACTGACAAATGAAGCATGCAAAGTGAAAACATGCAGGTTTCCCACTGACAGCTTGCGTATCGGTCAAAAATACATTTTCAGGGTATTTTCCAGAGTTTTTATTTGTAGGTTTGTTCTGGAAAGTTGTTCCTTAGTCTGTTTTCTTTTCAATGGTAAAAAAAGAGGTAAAACAGAGCTGCAAAACTCCTGATATGGTCCTTACATCCACAAGTATCCTTTGGGGTGATTGCCATTATTTTTCATGAAGTGTCGTCATGGAATTGTAGTCATGCAACAAAACATGTAAATGTCATCACAAACGGAGAAGTTCCATTTTTGGCTATAATAAATTCCCCATAATATATGAGTTTAGAGGGTAGGGCGATAGCCGAAATACATTATAAATAAGGAACGATTGAGTCATGGAGTCTGTTATGGAGAAAAATTCCTATGGCTTGGGGTAGACCACAACAGACTGTATGACACCAAAAATAAATCCATTTCCATATGCAATATCGACAAACAAATATAACACTTAGGGATAAAAGGAGTACCTTATTCCGGATGGTTGTAGTAGATCCCCGTTGATATTTTCAACCACACTTGCACCTACATTCCATTATCAACAACAATGAAAGAGACAAGCATTAGGCCTACTCTAGCATATATAAAACCAATATGTATAAATTGAAGCAACTACATCAACGGATAAAGAACATTCATAGTTACGCACATACAATGGACGATAAATGGATATTGATATTAATTATAAACAAAGATATAAGTGACAAAATATGTTGGAACCTCGTCGAAATCGAGAGACCGAGTCCTCCACCTAGGAATTCACCACTTAAATTCTCCAAATCAATGGCAAGCTCACAAGACAATGGCAAGATTGGGAAGAGCATCAATGGATGATCAAAAGGAAAAGGGATGCAGACTCAAGCATGTATGAATGGGGCACAAATCCACTATAGTCTCATTTCTCTCATAATTTATCCTCTCTCAATGCATCGAAGAGGCTCACTATATAGACCTTCAATAGAAAGTGAAGGGTCGAGTCAGAGTGTTTCCAGGAATGTGGAAGACCAATAGTCAAGTTATTCGTGATTCATTGAGGAAAACTACAAAATATTTTCTTTTTGGACACATTTCCCAATGTACCCGGGTCATAGTGGGACATGATGCATGTACACGTGGGATGTAAGCTTGTGACCCACGTATAGAAATAATTAGGGATTTTTAAATGTATTTCTTGGAACATCAAAGTTTATTTTGAGAAAAGGGGGTCCAAGGAGTCTGCATAGGGACAGGGAAGGCCATAAAGACATGATCTACCAAGCATGGTAAAATCAGTTATAAGAGAGTCGAAGAAACAAGAGAACCCAAGATCATAGGCTCGAACGAAGGTACCTGAAAGATAGATAAATGTCAAACAATATGATCTCTAGGACATATATGTTCATGTACAAACGATCGTTAGAAAGATACGAGGAAGATTGAACATGCGTATAACTGATGTAACTATCATGGCCACACAATATGAAAAAAGGAGCCATGTCAAATTTAAAGGAGTCATGGCCACAAATAAACAACGTGGATCCATGTTCAATAATCTATCATAGCCACAAGAATACAACATGGATCTATATATTGATAAATGTCATATGAAGTGTGATAAGGACTTGCGCAACTCGGGTAATAGAAAAATATGATGATGTTACTGTTTACCCAAGTTCTTCAATCCAAACCACCTAAAGGTATGAACCCTAACCATGTGAATAGAGGAAATGACGTCGAACATGGAGGAAACCATTTGATTACCTGTCATTAATGAAAACTATTAACAAACAAGAGGAAAACCACCGGTAATGAAAATAGTCCCCAAGGTACCTAGTACATTCTAACAAGTGTGAATACATGATCTTGAAGTCGAACACTAAAAGAATGCATTGAGTAGGAAACATTAAGGAATTCCAGCTACCCAATAACAATGGAAATTTCCACTGATGACCGCAATCCCCAAGGTACTATCATAAACTCTAATTCTTGTTCCCAGAGAAATATGTGTTGAAGTCAATAGGAAGAGATCCATTGGAAGAAAGGCATTAAAGCATCCTCCATCATCCAAGATGAGGTAAATCAAAGACTGATTGGATCTCGAACTGGTATAAATTTTTGCAGCAAGGATCGCTGAAAGACTTGATGTAATGAAATGATACCAGGTAGTTTCCAACACAAAAGGTCAAGGAATCTGTAGAATGGTTGAAAAAGGTTTTATCCTTGAACAATGAGCACAAAACAATAGTGACCTAGGCATATTTTTGACACCAAGAGACCAATAATACAATTAACACTCTGTTTGTAACAGTCGATTTATGGGCCTGACAGAGTTCGAGGAGGGTTCCATTCATTTGAACATTATGTGAACACCCTTTAGGTTATCAGAGGCACATTTTCCATGTTTTAAGACTGTCGGATGATGAAGAGAGGTCAATCTACGGTGGTAGACTCTTTTGGAGGTGAAGGCCTGTCACAACATGGACGATAGAGATAAGCGTCATAGACCAATGATCTAGAATTACAAGGAAGAAGAGTGACGCTAGATCATGGTTTTGGCCTAAGACACGGGAGAACGGTCAAAGTTTGGCTTTCGCAGAGTCTGTTAAAACGGGAAAACCATGAAAGATCGAGATCAAGGCAAAGCCCGTTCGACGACCCGAAACAGTTTCACTGAGCAAACATGCTCGATAGAAGAAACTTTCCCAAATCGTGAAACATGTTAAAGGGCAAAAGAATCTGATGGTGGAGATGAAAGCAGAAGAAGATCTATGATCCCCGCTGATTTCGCAAGCCAGAATTGTGCGGATAAAGACGCGATTCCAAATTGCGAAAAGTGGTACCGGCTGCAAGAATCATCAGTCACGTTAAGAGTTGAGGTAGATCTACGGCTGCGGTTCTTTTCATGATCCGAACTAGCACGGACAACATCATGGTCCCGATTCACAAAGGGGTGGTAGGACCCACTTGGATCGACAGTTGCATGGAGAGGTCGATCCCGATCGATGGGTAAGATTACGCCATGATCTAAAGCTGCCTCTTTTTTATCAAGGAAGGAGAAATTGGTGGCAGAGGTAAAGAAACGTGGAGGGTGGATGTGAAAGGTTCCCCAAATCGGAGGGTTGAAGAGGCCTCAAGGATGCAAGTTTCGCATCCAGTGCAGAGATGTCAGGGGAGGGGACGTTCATATGCATAATCCGCCTCCCGGCAGGTGGGATGATTTCCTCAATGTTGTCTTTGATAAACCTAAGGCAAAGGTTCCATCCAATGCCGCTAACTTCTCTGCCCCCCGACAGGTCCGGCACGCGGCTCACGTAGGAAAAACAGTAGGGAAGTAGGAAGTGCAGGTTTTGAAATGACGAATCAAACATCTACATGAAGTAAAGAGAAGCCACGAATTGAGTCCGCTCAATGCCACCGTCACAATGAATGAGAAGGAAAGAAAGGTCAAATCCACAGTCCTTGAAACCAGCTGGGTGGCCACGCGGGAAGTGCTTAAGTCCTATCCATATCAGATAATATAATTGAAGATTAGAAGAAAATATCCCCACCCTAGCGTCACACATGATACTGTCACATCGACCAGTATTCAAGAGTATAGCCATCTCCAGAACGTTTCGGTTTACCGTATATAGCTCAGTCTTCTGAAGTTGTCGAGGTATGGAAATGTACAGAGGGTGGTGGGGTTGGTGGAGGCATGCAACACCTTATTTCCTGTGGTAGAGCCCACCTCACTGGGGGTGAAGAGTATAAGAATGAAAAGCCACCGAAAAGGCTTGCCTTGGCTAGGAGCAATGCGTCCCCTCTTCCAGACCCCACGCCCAACAGTGTTACCCGAAGAAGAAGGAGGTGGCGGATGAAGTTGAGCAGGGGAAAGTTGCAAATTTCCCTGCTAGTGTGTACCCATGCAGAAAACCGCATTTGAACACGGTGAAAACACATAATTCAGACAGAAAAAGGGGCATTATGCTGACTCATCAGGTCGGCTAAAGGGTCCAAAACCAAGTAGATGGTGACTCACCTAAAAGAAAAAGGAAAGGGAATCATACTCAGAATCCATAACAGTAGTTGAGCACATCAAGCTGTCACCTGGGCGTTACCACACGCTACAGCTCCATAATGTTTATTCATATTTATAAATCGTGGCAATAGTTCCACTCTCTAGACTGTTAACGTATGATTGTGACTGGAAACAGTTTTTAGGTTTGTTTTGGAGAATAATCTCAGCACTGAAGTAGTATAAATGCACTCCCGATAGGGGGAGATAGAAGTTAGATGGTGGGTTGGGAAACCTTCAAGGGTTGAGGCTCTCCATTGTAAATAAGATTTGATATCCGTGCTGTGAATAAAATTGCAGAGGAAGAATTGTTTCTCAAAACAAATATTCCTATGTCATTGCTTCTTTCAATATGTTTTTCTTTATGTGAAATGTTCATCCTGTTTTCATTCCATTTTGTTAATTTCTTTCATGTCTGAACTTAGTGTATAATAGTTTGGAATTCATACATGCTATGCTCCGCCTGTTGTTTCAGACATTCATTAAGTTTTCTTCTAAAGTTACGTAGAATTCATCTTATTGGTGCTCTGCGTGATGGGCTGTTCCCTCTCATCTACTAATCACCCACTAAATATCTCTTGATTGCAAGATCGACGACTATCTTGCCTCCATTTGTAAATTCACACCATTCTTTACCTCCTACAAGTGTTCCTTATCCGAATATCTGGCTCCATTGCCAAGGGTCCCTTAACCTGATAGTCCCATCTGCATCCCACATTAAGGTACCTTGTTCAATTCAGGAGTCTGGCCTCCTAACCGCTCTTGATCGAATATCCTACGTGAGGTAAACCTGAAAACAAGTGAGAGATCCCTCTCTGATTGTGCAAGGCCGGAGGTGCATTCTAAAGCGGTTCTACTGTTGCCCAGGAGAGAGCCCTTTTTTTCTCCCAACCTATGGGCACGATCCCAGCGCTAACAAACTGGCGCCATTGCTGGGGACGAGGTTGAAGATCATCCCTGGGAAGAATGACATGGTTTTAGATTTGGTTATTGATGGTGAACAATGACCAGACATCAAGAAGGTTGAGCACTTTTCACCTGGCGAATCCACTCTTGAAGGGTTCAGACTTCAGCGACTCCGCTGGTGGTATAACCCAGAAATCAAATGGTCATAAAAAATAAGCAGGCTCCGTCGGGAAAAATGGACCCTTTGTAAGGCCCGAAAATGCATGGTGAAAGGTTAAGATACTCTAGTCTACATTTCTTCCAAGATGCCTTGTATTTTCTTGTATGTTTTTTCTTATCCTTTCCTAGATTTATCAAAACAACCTTCTATGGTTCAATTTGTTTGAAACAGAGCTATGAATATTTTCCTTTTTATCCTTCTTTACAAACCAAAAGTGTTACGTCATATTGTACCTTTGGTTTTGACCTAGATTTTTCTCCTGGGGCTCACGACGTTAAAGGGAACCCCTGTGAACCTCATGAAACCTCGATAGCGTATCTGTTGCTTCTAACCTGGTCCCTCCCAGTTTTCCAAGTCAGTACAAACCATTACAATTGCCTACTCTCCTCCATGATTTTCCTGCGAAACATGACAAGTACCTCCCCAAATTTGATGGAGAATCCAAAGACTTCACTATTGAAAAACACTTACAAGCCTTTGAACATTTCTCTGACCTTTTTGAGATAGAACATGATTGTCACGTCCCCATGCCTCCGACCGGCAAAGAGGACGCGATCTACTAGCTTGATCAGACCGGGCTAACCGCCCATGAACATGTACAGGCATAAAAAGTACAATGCTGAAATGCTAAAACAGAATGCTGAGAGAATGTATGACAGTATAATCATGCACAAATTCAAATTGTTCATCATACACAGCCTAATTAACTCATCTTGCACAGCGGAAAACAACATGCATTCACACATTCATTATTTCAACATGTTCATTTCATTTAATTAACAGTAAATATGGAATTGCAGAGGTAAAATGCACAAGATCACTTATCTTATAAGAGCTTTGCTCCACAACCAGCTACGTCGCTGCAACGTTCCACCCAACCATAGGCCAGCGTGCTCATCAATCTCTCAGCAACGCTGCCACCCCAGAGCTGGGCATGATTCTCCAAGGAATAAGGGAACTAGCAGGCTTACACATAGCCAAGGATGTCCAAAACACACAGCCAAGCCAACAGAGTTGGGTTTATCAGGCCATTAAAAAGCTGAAGAAGGCAATTGCTAAGCTGGTGAGCTCCTTACAGAGCCAAGAACACCCACACCAAAACTAGCCTGACCTCTAAGACACCCATCCACACCCAACACAAGGAATCAGTCCCTTCTCTGCTACACAGTCCCTCAGGCCCTGCATTCCCTTCCAGTGCTATTCAGGGGTGATGGAGAAGAAGGCCAGCCCTCTAGTTCTGCCTGGGTGGTTTCTAACACTAGGTTTATCAAGCAACCAAGCCAAAATCCTCACTCCTCACACAATCCAAAGACCAACCATTGCACTCAGGCAACCAACTTAGCTAACACAGCTTGAACAGTAAAAACGAATTACCCAGCCCCATACATAATAGAAAAAACGGCTCACAACATGGGGAAAAACACACAGCCCTGAAGCTCATCAGTGAACACAACTCACAGCAGGGGAAAAACGCCCCAAACAGCCAGTGCGTGAGACCCAAAAGTCAGTGGGACAGCAAAAAACGTGAATGGCTCTTCACAGCCATGGTAAAAAACACATGAAATCACAAAAACGTGAATGGAAAATGCACCAGCAGCTGCAAAAACGTGAGGAAGACAACCCAGGCCCTGGCATTACAAAAACGACCTCCAATCCATGGGGAAAATGAAGCTAACAGTCAAAACGTGAAAGCCAAATACACAGGAAAGACTTCAGCTGCTCCCCAAAAGCTCCAACGTGAAGAAGAATGGTCTGGAAAATGGAAAACGTGGATGTATGGCAGAATGGCCTGCGTTTTTGGGCATTTTCCTTGTCAAGGAAGTTAGAACACGTTTTTAAAAAATGGGTCTCTGCCCAATTCGAATTTGGTTGCCCATACTCTTCCCATCCATGCAATAACTAACTCAACCACATTCTGGCAGAATTAAATGATTGGAGAAAAAGACAAAAAAGGTAGTTGG
>LPNX010642434.1:150010-166794 GCA_001517045.1 Pseudotsuga menziesii | reverse complement strand
TCAATGGTGGGGCCTTGGCCTTTAGCTCCACACCATGATCATTACAATATATACATCATGTACATTTAATGTAACGGGGTCAAAACCGGGACATTACAATGATGATGTCTGCATGAGGGATTTTGCCTAGTCTTTGCAAGGGGATGCTAAAGAATGGTTCAAACACTTGCAGCCTAAGTGTTGATGTATATGTAACTTCGGAATGTATTCTTCTATGTATCTTATGTATTGTAACCCGATGTTTATTCCGGGATGTTTCTATTATGTATTTGAGTCATGTGGTCATGCCCCGATGTTCCGATCGGGATGATTAATAATGTAAACAAGTCATGTCAAGTCATTAGGTAAGTCCCCACAGTTTCGGGGCACTTGATTTATTATAAACTAATTAAGGTGTAGGCTCGAGTAGTAATTATTAGGTTGAGCCTACGTGTGAAAAGGCAATTCAAGTGAACGGATGAATATAAATAGAGAGTGAGAGTCTCTCTATTTATCACTTGTGAAATACATCACTTGCTCTCCCAAGTGTGGTGCACTACTGGAGAAGGAAATTTTGGGACTAGACAGAAGACAGAAGACTACTGCTATTTTGGGAGATCTCTTACTGTTTTGGTGTTGATTCTATCTTAGAGGAAGTTGCGGGGTTTTCTCCTTTATGGTTTCCCCGAGGAAAACTCTTTGTGTCTCTTGTCTCTTGTGATGTGCTTATGTTTTATTGCTGTACTTGTTATTCTCTCAGTGAAAAGATCCTAAGATCATAATGCTAGCTTAATTGTGATGAAAAACTAACAGTAAGTCCATCAATACCTGGGAAGAGTTTTCTTGCACCTTTTTAAAGTTTTGGGGAAGGAGAAGGCCACTGGATCAAATACTTTCAGAATTTTATTCCCTGGAGAGGCATGAGGGTGAGGCCATATCCAGTTTTAACAGAATATTTGCAAGCTTTTATTATAACATGCCTAAGGAATTCCAACCTCTTGAGAACGCTGCTAAGATATATTATGCGGCCACCTTTCCTCCTGAGCTATCCTTGCTTCTTTTGGAAAGAAAATCAACCTTTCTATAGCATATGTTTACTGATTGTTTGGAGGTTGAGGAAAACCTTAAAATGTCCAAAATATTGTTGGGACAAGACAACGGTGGTGAAATAAAAGATACATTAAAATTGGTTGGGCCCTACAAGTGGAAAGGGGGAGTACCTGTTCAGCTAAATCTTTCCCTTGATAGACAGAAAGATGATTGACCTGATATAGGAGCATATGGTTCTGTAGGCCTGTTTTCTGAAGATTGCAATCTACTCAGCACTGAGTCAGTTGGTGATGATTTTAAAAGGGATTTCAGTGTACCTGTTTACAATGAGTATGAGGAGGAGTGTCTGGAGACTATACCTGAAGAGCCGGTTATAGAACCATGGTCTTCTAATGGAGAAAATCAAGCTGCAATGCAAAGTCATAAGGTTGAGACAGGAAACTTATGATAGATGTGCTGAAGGTGATAGCATACCCCTGTGTTATTCCTCTTTTGAATTAATACGGAACATTATTAAAAACTCTAAGTAGAGACAGAAGTTGGAGGAGATGGTGCCTTCCAGAAACTTATATGGAAAAGAAGAGGATAAAGAGGAACAATCACGCAACCCCTCTCCGTCTACTGATGCGTCGGGAATTTGTGATAAGGTGTTGAGTCACGAAGAGGGAGACGAAAGTCCTGAAATAAATACATTTTTTAATTTTCTACCTTCAAGCATATCACCCCATGAAGGAGGAATGTGCTTACTTGGTCCTGTCGAAGAAAAAGAGGACATCCATCTTGAGGCATGTGAAGAAGGTGAAGCTCTAGTTGCAGGAATTTCGAGCGAAACGGTGGATGTTTCGTTGGAAAAAAATTCCGTGGGCCCTTTTCTAGGATTTTCCAAGTATCATCCTGACAGATCACTAGAGGAAGGGAGTTCTAGAAAGCTTTCCCATGAACATATGATAGAGTACACTAGAGGTTGCCGTGTTTTCTATGACCCCATAGCAGAGTACATGGAAAGGTTGGGTAATGGTAATAACTGGTCACTTCTCTACTGTAAAGATTAGTTTATTTGTTATAGCCTTCTTCCATTTTGTATTTCATTCCTGTTCATCAAGCACGAAAGGGAAATTAAAATGATACACAAGTTGCTTGATTGGATTCATTGGAAGTCTGATTTCACTTAAACGGACTCATGCGCTAAATTGGGTAGGGTAGGTAGGAACAAATAAGCTCAGCAATAATCGAGCATTTCCTTCATTACTATTTTAGTTTGTTTTCATTTTCAGTTGTAAGCACAGGTTTGCAGTCGAGAGCATGGTTTTCAAGAATGACATAAATTCGCTAAAGCAGTAGCTTAGAGCAGAATGGAGGCTTCGAAGGAAATATTGGGGGAAACCCAATGGATTTGGCATTTGGTCTACGGGGGTTCTTTGCTACCTCGTTGGGAGGATAGCATCCCTCGTGGAGCCAACTGTTAACACTCCATTTGCAACAGTCAATTTATGGGCATGACAGAGTTCGAGGAGGGTTCCATTCATTTGAACATTATGTGAACACCCTTCAGGTTATCAAAGGGCACATTTTCCATGTTTTAAGACTGTTGGATGATGAAGAGAGGTCAATCTATGGTGGTAGACTCTTCTGGAGGTGAGGGCCTACGACAGCATGGACAATAGAGATAAGCGTCATAGACCAATGATCTGAAATTACAAGGAAGAAGAGCGACGATAAATCATGGTTTTGGTCCAAGACATGGGAGAACGGTTAAAGTTTGGCTTTCGCAGAGTCTGTTTAAATGGGAAAACAATGAAAGGCCAAGATCAAGGCGAATCCCAATCGACGGCCCGAAACAGTTTCCCTGAGCAAACATGCTCAATAGAAGAAACTTTCCCAAATCGTGAAACAGGTTAAAGGGCGGAAGCATCTGACGACGGAGATGAAAGTAGAAGCAGATCTACGACCCCAATTGATTTCACAAGCCAGACTTGTGTGGATAAAGTCATGATTCCAAATGACGAAAAGTGGTACTAGCTACAAGAATCAACGGTCACGATAAGAGTTGAGGTAGATATATGGTTGTGGTTCTTTTCATGATCCGAACTAGCACGGACAACATCATGGTACCGATTCACAAAGGGGTGGTACGACCCACTCAGATTGACGGTTGCATGGAGAGGTCGATCCCAATCGACAGGTAAGAACACACCATGATCTAAAGCTACCTCTTTTTTATCAAGAAAGGAGAAATTGGCGGTAGAGGTAAAGAAACGTGGATGGTGGATGTGAAAGGTTCCCCAAATCGGAGGGCCGAAGAGGCCTCAAGGATGCAAGTTTCGCATCTAGTGCAGAGATGACAAGGGAGGGGACGTTCATACGCGTAATCCACCTCTCGGTAGGTTGGATGATTTCCCTGATGCCGTCTTTGATAAACCTAAGGAAAAGGTCCCTTCCAATGACGCTAACTTCTTCGCCCCCCGGTAGGTCCGACACGCGGGTCACGTAGGAAAAATAGTAGGGAAGAAGGAAGTGAAGGTTTTGAAATGACGAATCAAACATCTACACTAAGTAAAGAGAAGCTGTGAACTGAGTCCGCTCAGTGCCACCGTCACAATGAATGAGAAGGCAAGAAAGGTCAAATCCACAGTCCTTGAAACCATGCGGGAAGTGCTTAAGTCCTATCCATATCAGATAATATAATTAAACATTAGAAGAAAAGATCCCCACCCTGGCATCACACATGCTACTATCACGTCGACCGGTATTCAAGAGTATAGCCATCTCCATGCCATTTCGGATTACCCTATATAGCTCTGTCTTCTGAAGTTATCAAGGTATGGAAATGTACAGAGGGTGATGGGGCTGGTGGAGGCATGCAACACCTTATTACCTGTGGGAGAGCCCACCTCACTGGGGGTGAAGAGTACAAGAGTGAAAATCCACCGAAAAGGCTTGCCTTGGCCAATAGCAATGCAGCTCCTCTTCTAGACCCCACGCCCAAGAGTGTTACCCGGATAAGAAGGAGGTGGCGGATGAAGTTGAGCAGGGGAAAGTTGCAAATTTCCCTGCCAGTGTGTGCCCATGCAGAAAGCCGCATTTGAACACGGTGAAAACACACGATTTAGAAAAAGGGTCATTATGTTGACTCATCAGGCCGGCTAAAGGGTCCAAAACCCAGTAGATGGTGACTCACCTAAAAGAAAACAGAAAGGGCGTCATACTCAGAATCCATAACAGTAGCTGAGCACGTCAAGCTGTCACCTGGGCGTTACTACGCGCTACAGATCCATAATGTTTATTCATATTTGTAAATCGTGGCAATAGTTCTAGTCTCTAGACTATTAACGTATGATTGTGACTGGAAACAGTTTTTAGGTTTGTTTTGGAGAATAATCTCAGCACTGAAGTAGTATAAATGCACTCCCTATAGGGGGAGATAGAAGTTAGCTGGTGGGTTGGGAAACCTTCAAGGGCTGAGGCTCTCCATTGTAAATAAGATTGGATATCCGTGCTATGAATATAATTGCAGAGTAAGAATTGTTTCTCAAAACATAGAATCATGTGTCGTTGCTTCTTTCAATATGTACTTTCTTTACATAAAATGTTCATCCTGTTTTCATTCCAGTTTGTTAATTTCTTTCATGTCTGAACTTAGTGTATAACAGTTTGGAATTCATACATGCTATGCTCCGCCTGTTGTTTCAGACATTCATTAATTTTTCTTTTAAAGTTACGTAGAATTCATCTTATCAGTGCTCTACGTGATGGGTTGTTCCCTCTCATCTACTAATCACCCGCTAAATATCTCCTGATTACAAGATCGAAGGCTATCTTGCCTCCGTTTGTAACTTCACGCCATTCTTTACCTTCTGCAAGTGTTCCTTATCCGGACATTCGACTCCATTGCTAATGGTCCCTTACCCTGATAGTCCCACCTGCATCTGACATTAATGTACCTTGTTCCATTGAGGAGTCTGGCCTCCTGACTGCTCTTGAACGAATATCCTACATGAGGTAAACTTGAAAACAAGCGAGAGATCCCTCTCTGACTGCGGAGGGCCAGAGGCGCAGTCTAAAGCGGTTCTGCTATTGCCTGGGAGAGAGTCCTTTTTTCTACCCAATCTATGGGCACGATCCTGATGCTAACAGATACAAATATTCAATGTAGGAGACATTGACATACTCTCCATATAATTGGAAAAGGAACCAACCGAAGGAGTAAGAACTTTGAATCAGGATTAATCCTTAGGACAAAACTAGGACCCAACTATTGATATACTCAAAACTAGTGATTTGTGCAAAGAGACAAGACTTTCTGCCATGATATAAAATAAATTTGAATGAACTTCCATTTCCTTCTTTCTTGTAAAGTTTTAATGAGTCCAAAAAAGGAAACTTAGGACCTTCTTTATTATTGGCAAGCTCGAAGAAGAGATAGAAGAATGCTCGATAAAGCACTGATCCATGGATTTTACGAGCCCAAATTTGTGGATGTTTGATGGATTTTTCACAATTTGAGAGTATGAAAATGCCAAACAAGAATCTAGGGGGGGAGTTTTTCATAAATTTAGTCTCCTAAGTCTGAAAAAATATAAAACAATCCAGAGGAGAACTCTCTTATCTCATTAGAACTAAGGTATTCTTTTTTCGTAATTAGACAGCAAGGTCTAAAAAAGGGTTAAAATATCACCAAATTCATGCTCCTTAAAAAACAAACAAAAGCCTTAGTTTAACGAGTGTGAAGTAAATCAATATGACTTGATGCTTTTTTCCTAGGGTTTAAGTGAGCATGACAAATGGCATATAGAATGCTCAATTTTTTTTCATGGTTTAAACTAGAGCATGAAAAAGAGAAAAGTAAGCTCAAACAGGTTCCTTTTTCATAAGTTTAGTCTCCAAGGCCTGAAAAAGAGATAAACCTATACCTGAGAATACTCTTCTAGACAGAATTGACTGGAGTATCCCTTTTTCGTAAGTAATCCACATGGTCCGAAAAAGGGTTAAACTTAGACCAGTGTCAATGTTCCTTCACATCCTTTAACGAGTTTGAAGGGACAAGCAAACTCAACAATATAGTAATATTTAATGAGTCAGACCAAAGCTTAAAGGTAATTCCATACCTCTCCCATAAATTTTTAATGATCCCATAAAATTTAACTCATAGCCTCCTACTGTTTTCAACGAGCTCGAAGGAAAGATGGAAGAATTCTCTAAATGAGAGGAGACGAGTTTCACCAGAATGCAAAACTAGTTCCAAGCACAAGGAAAATACCAAAGCATAGTTCAAGGAACACGAGCAAGATAAGGACACTCGAGGAGCTTCTCATCCAGGTAGAAGGTGTCAAGTTGCAACAACAGAATTATACAAGGATGAGCGATGATGAGAGCCGAGATGAGTTATTATATAATGATATAAAAGTGTGGAAGCCGACATCAAGCTCATAATCATGAGAAAGGTATAGAAAAATGCGGTTACAACTTGGACAAAAAAGTGAGACTAGTAAGAAATCATGAATCCAACTAAGAATCCCTTCTCTAAGAAGCAACAATATTAAGATCAAATTATGAAGAAGAGGTCCAATACAGGTCGCTTTGGTAGAAACAATTTCAACTTTGCTATCTTCAGGAAGAGGCATAATCAAGGCATGGATAACAAAGGAAGTCTCGATAGTTCCAAGTCTCGAGGATTTATAATCGAAAATATCAACCTCAAGAGGAAATATAAAGTTGATAGGGGTGATGGAGTATGCAGGAACAGACTCAACATTATAGGAGTCAAAAATTCTATGGGAAGAATCAAACTCATAAGTATCACTGACTTGTTGCACAAAGGGAGAGTACAAAGACTCAACAATGTCAACATAGGAGGATTGGTCATCAGAAAGATCAAACTCAATAAGCAATTCAGGGATGGATTCAAGCACAACCGAGTCAACATCTGTAAGAAGGTCAAACTGTATCATAGGCTCTAGGAATACTTCATCTGAAGGAAGTAGACTATCCCATATAGAACGCATTTCTAAACATTCTATTGGATCAATAGGGTGGAGAGCGGGCTCCAAAGTCCCCATTAGGTAGCTCACTTGGTCAATTGTTGGGACCGAGTCCCAATAAGGAAAACATCATTCCAGAGGCATCTTCTCAGTAACAATTGGACATGAAGGATATGAGGCCACATAATCTACATGTGGTGGGGTAGTGTCTATTGAAACAATGGGAATTAACAAAGGATAAAGTTGGTCTATAGTCGGGTAAGGAGGGGGATCAACAAATGCGAGCTGATCGATAGTGCCAATGGTTTAATTTTGAGGAAATTACATCAAACAAAAGAGCGTAGACACCAAAACATTCATAGCATATACATAATCATGCCCGGGGAGCATATTAAAGTGTAAGGGTTCCTCTATAACCATAAAATCAACTAAGACGATCTTCTCGCCCAAAGTAACAAGTATTTGTGTAAGAAATACCAAAGTTTGACTAGGTCTTCTATTAAAGGCCAACAACTAATTAACAATTTAGACGAGGCGGAGAGATCCCATAAATGTACGAGCACACTTGGATAAAATACTAACATAGGAACCCTCATATTCAATACAAAGAGCAATCATGTAATGTTCAACTTGGAACTTTATATGAAAAGGTGCATCCAAAGGAAGGGGTGGCTCAACTAGGATATCCCAATCAAAGGAAGCAATCCGAGGGCTTGGCAAGGGTTCATTCAAAATAGAGTAAATTCCCCCTTGTCCAGAAAGTTCTGAACTAGCAGTGAAAAAAACATGACTAATAGACAACTCACTCTCCAAAGGAAGAGTGGGATTGATTGAAGATTGCATCGATTCAACCAATTGATGAATGTCACTCTCTGAAGGAAGAGAGAGATTTACCAAATATTGCATTGGTTCAACCACTTGATGAGGGTCACTCTCCGAAGGAGGAGTAGAATTGACCAAAGCCTACATTGATTCAACGACTTGATCAACCGAAGGTTGAATAGGTTGTTGGGAAACTACAGGATGTTCAAGAGAATTATATCCTTGAGACTTAGATCACAATCTATGTACCTACGCAATAATAGGGAATTGATGAGTAATATGATCTCCCTCGCAAAGCTTACAAGGGAAATTAGGTTTGTGTCTTAAACGGTTTGTTTTCTCAACGATGTTAACATGACTTCAATTGGATGACTATTCCCCCCCAGCATGACCTCTAGTGGATGGGTGGTTGGGTACAACATGACTTGCAGAGAATGGTTGTTTTCCCCTAGCATGATCTCCAAAGGTTGGGAGAATAGGTTCAACATGACTTGTAGAGGTTGAATAGGTGCCCCCAACATGACCTGCAGAGGCTAGGTCATTAAAATCAACATGACTTGCAGAGGTTGAGTGTATAGGTCCAACATGACTTGCATAGGTTGGATAGGTGCCCCCAACATGACCTGCAGAGACCGAGTGACTGCCCCTCTTTATTTTGTGTCTTCTTCCTATTCTTCCTTCTTTTATTCCTTTTAGAATACATGTTACTAGTATTGGAAATTTCACTACATGAGGTACAAGGAGGAGGAGAGGTTGCTACTGGTGAAGGGGAGACATTGTTTTAATTCATAATCGAAACATCGACTTACAAAATGACTACTGTGGAATGACTTACAAAATGACTATTGCGGAATTTCTAGAAAAACCCTACATTAACACACCTCATCGCATAAACTTACAAACTGAAATCGCTACCCTGTACGAAAGGGACATAGCCTAGGAGACCCACAGGATAGAATTGACAAGGATAAAAATTCAATGTAGAGCTGCAGATCTGGACTTCTTGAAAAAAAACTTGAACCCTTATTTATTAATCCAGAACTGCAGCTAATCTACTTGACTTCTTGTCCCGATGATGGTTCCTGATTCGGAATCGAAACGTCGACTTACAAAATGACTACTGCGGAATGACTTACAAAATGAATACTGTGGAATTTCTGGAAAAAACCCTACATTAACACACCTGATCGCAGAAACTTACAAACTGAAATTGCTACCCTGTACGAAAGGGACATAGACAAGGAGACTCGCAGGCCAGAACTGACAAGGATCAAAATTCAACACAGAGCTGCAGATATGTACTACTTTAAAAAAAAACTCGAACCCTTATTTATTAATCCGTAATTGCAGCTAATCTACTTGACTCCTTGTCCTGATGATGGTTCCTGATTCATAATCGAAATGTCAACTTACAAAATGACTACTGCGGAATGCATTACAAAATGATTTACAAAATGACTACTGTGGAATTTTGAGAAAAACCATACATTAACACACCTCACTGCAGAAACTTACAAACTGAAATTTCTACCCTATACGGAAGGGACATAGCCAAGGAGACTCGTAGGCTAGAATTGACAAGGATCAAAATTTAACGCAGAGCTGCAAATCTGTAATTCTTAAAAAAAAATTTGAACCCTTATTTATTAATCTGGAACTGCAGCTAATCTACTTGACTTCTTGTCCTGATGATGGTTCCTGATTCGGAATCGAAACGTTGAATTACAAAATGACTACTGCGGAATGACTTACAAAATGACTACTGCGGAATTTTCGGAAAAGCCCTACATTAACACACCTCACCGCAGAATATTACAAATTGAAATTGCTACCATGTACGGAAGGGACATAGCCAAGGAGACTTGCAGGATAGAATTGACAAGGATCAAAATTCAACGTAGAGCTGTAGATCTGGACTTCTTAAAAAAAAATTGAACCCTTATTTATTAATCCAGAACTGCAGCTAATCTACTTGACTTCTTGTCCTGATGATGGTTCCTAATTCGGAATCAAAACGTCGACTTACAAAATTACTATTGTGGAATGAATTACAAAATGACTACTGCGGAATTTTCAGAAAAACCCTACATTAACACACCTCACTGCAAAAACTTACAAACTGAAATTGCTACCCTGTATGGAAGGGACATAGCCAAGGAGACTCGCAGGATAGAATCGACAAGGATCAAATATCAACGCAGAGCTGCAGATCTGGACATCTTAAAAAAAACTTGAACCCTTATTTATTAATCCGGAACTGGAGCTAATCTACTTGAATTCTTGTCTTGATGATGGTTCTTGATTCAGAATCGAAACATCGACTTACAAAATGACTACTGTGGAATTTTCAAAAAAACCCTACATTAACACACATCATCGCATAAACTTCCAAAATGAAATTGCTACCCTGTATGGAAGGGACATAGCCAAGGAGACTCGCAGGATAGAATTGACAAGAATCAAAATTCAACACAGAGCTGTAGATCTATACTTCTTAAAAAAAAACTTGAACGCTTATTTATTAATCCGAAACTGCAACTAATCTACTTGGCTTCTTGTCCTGATGATGGTTCTTGATTCGGAATCGAAATGTCAACTTACAAAATGACTACTGCGGAATTTATGGAAAAACCCTGCATTAACACACCTCACCGTAGAAACTTACAAACTAAATCGCTACCCTGTACGGAAGGGACATAGACAAGGAGACTCGCAGGCTAGAATTGACAAGGATGAAAATTCAACGCAGAGTTGCAGATTTGGACTTAAAAAAAAAAAAACTTAAACCCTTATTTATTAATATGGAACTGCAGCTAATCTACTTGAATTCTTGTCCTGATCATGGTTCCTGATTCATAATCGAAACATCGACTTACAAAATGACTACTGCGGAATTTCTAAAAAAACCCTACATTAACACACCTCATCGCAGAAACTTACAAACTGAAATTGCTACCATGTACGGAAGGGACATAGCCAAGGAGTCTTGCAGGCTAGAATTGACAAGGATAAAAAATTCAACGCAGAGCTGCAGATCTAGACTTCTTAAAAAAAAACTTGAACCCTTATTTATTAATCCAGAACTGCATTTAATCTACTTGACTTCTTGTCCTGATGATGGTTCCTGATTCAGAATCGAAACATCAACTTACAAAATGACTACTGCAGAATTTCTGGAAAAATCCTACATTAACACACCTTACCGCAGAAACTTACAAACTGAAATTGCTACCTTGTATGGAAGGGACATAACCAAGGAGACTCGCAGGATAGAAATGACAAGGATCAAAATTCAATGCAGAGCTACATATCTGGACTTCTGAAAAAAAAAATTGAACCCTTATTTATTAATCTGGAACTACAACTAATCTACTTGACTTCTTGTCCTGATGATGGTTCCTAATTCGGAATCGAAACGTCAACTTACAAAATGACTATTGCGGAATTTCTGAAAAAACCCTACATTAACACACCTCATCATAGAAACTTACAAACTGAAATTGTTTTAATTCCCTTCATATAAGGTGCTTGCTTGAGAAGCATCGTGAACATTTAGGACAGTCGGAGTGGAAAAAAACCAAACCGGTATCCCGAGGGTGAATCTAGGAAGATTCACAGTGGCCATCAAAGGAACACCAACATTCCAAGTAAAAGGAAAAAAATAATAAGCCTCCTTGAATGGGGGTCTCTTGGCTGGTGTTAGTAGGGGTACTATCCATAGTTTCCGACTCAACAAGAAATAAAAGTATAAGGTTGAATAGAAGCCAAAAACATAGAGAGCACACCACTAGAATAAAATCCTAAGTATCAAAACCTAACACATAAGGATACCTTCCAAAGGAGAGTCTAGGATGATGAGGGCCTTGAACTAACCAGTGAAGGGATAAGGACAATTACTTGAGGTACCGATACAATCACTTTAGGGAAAGAGGTTGAATCACCAACCTCTTTTCCAAAGAGACGCATGGGTTTTCTCCCACATCTCCCCTGGGTACAATGGAAATAACATTCCACCGTCACTTGTGTAGATCCCTAGAGGTCAAGATGCTAAGGATACCAAAATCAAAGTTATGGAGAAACAATTTTTAGTCGATCCAATGCGCATGTCCAGGGTAGCTAATCCTAAAACTAAAATAGTAGCAGGCACCACACGAGGCCGAAAGGAGGTACTGAGTGAATCCACAGATGCAAAGAAGCTATGGTGCATTCTCAATAAAGTATAGGAGGGGTATCTATGCAACTCAGTCTCAGACGACCTCATGCTTGAATCCTGTGTCAGAGGATATTTGAGTTGAGAGAAAAACAAACATGACCAGTGTGAAATATATTCAAAATGCCAAGAATTTCACTTCTCTTTTTCTTTTCAAAACTGAAAATGGAGGCCACAAAATAAAGATCTATTTTTTGTATTTTTAAAAGACAGAGGTATGCAATGCACCTAAGCCTAAACCCTATCCTAAATGCATATAAAGTAAAGACTTGTTATTTTTTACTTTTTCTTTATGAATGAGAAATAAAAACAACCTAGAAACAAGTGCATGCAGATGATGTAAAACAAAGCATAAGGAATTTTTCTCTATAGCCACAAAACAAACCCTAAGCCACCCTAAAGTTTGACTAGACCTCTCCTGGGAGGGAGAATTTCATAATGGAACAATCCAACCACCTTGGAATAAGGGAATTGACCAACAATACTGAAAGAGATAGATATCAGATAGCTCCTCGGTTCATACTATATCTACTAGCAGAGACTGGTCAACACATTTCACAACAAGGTCATGCCAAGGAAGGAGGTGGGGTACAGAGAAAGAGACAAGCCAAAATTATTCAAAAGGGTTTACAAATCAAGTGAATATCACCCTCAATGAGACACCACTTCCGATTGGTATTACACAGACAAGGGACCTAGGAGGACCCTACAAATTGCAATAGACGTCCTCCAAATAGGCCAAAAAGTTAAAAAAACACTAAAAAATGAATTACGCAGGTGTAGTAGGGGGAAAGGTGCATATTGTATGCAAGTATGGTTCTTTGTACCTGCATATGGCTCAGGAATACACTAATTTTGAGTGCAACAGTCGCATATGGGTGGTGGAAGGCCCAAAAAAGGTAAAAAACAACCTTAAAACAACAAGAATGTTGTCTAGAAAGGATTGAGGATGAATCTTGACCTGTAAGAAGGACTAATTCCTTCAAGTACAATAGAAAATATAGATAAGGATACCCAAAAAAAAAGGATTCCCCAACATATTTGCCAATCTATTGTTAAGGAATTGATCCTATGGCTGGGGCTGAGGCCACCAACATACTAGGGGTATACAGACTGATATATAATGCTCTACAAGGATGAATTTAAACAAGATTTCAAGGGTTAGGAGGGTTCATACCTTATGCAATGAAGGTTGATCCAATATTTGTCTTTATCCCTCTTCTTTATCTCCAACCAAGAGACCAACAAAACAAATTAAAACCTTCCTCAAACCATTTGACCACATATAAAGCAATGATAATCAAGATAATATGAAACCCTAATTAACATGTGATCATAAATTGAGATTCAACATCCATTACACAATGATTTGGAAAAGTAATAACATCAAATCTTTATTAACCAATGGAGTAATACAAGATATACCTTCTCCTCATGTAAGGCACCTTGTGAAACCTTTTATCTAGATCTCCTTCTTGTCTCATCCAAGATTATCAACCTCCAAGTTCTGCAGCAAGGGTAGATGACAACTAGGGAATAGGGTGAGGGGGATGTGAGTCCAAATTCTTTCAGCATAACAATACCAAAGTATATGTCCCCTTCATGGTCCTTTCTCCCTCTCTTATATACAAATATGAATACTAGGGTCAAGAATAGGTCAATTACAACCATGGAGGCAGTTCCAAATCCACCCAAACCACCCAAAATTCAATAATTTTATATTTTTTGACTACTTCAGGGGGTATACACAGGTAAAACACTGAAAAATCGTGTATGCAAAGTGCAAAAACACAAGTTTCCCATTGAAAAATCACATATGGGTAAAAAAAGGAAATTTTTAGGGTATTTCCAAGATTTTTCAGTAGTTGGTTTGCTATGGAAAGTTGTTCCCTAGTCTGTTACCTTTCCAATGCTCTAGAAAAGAGGAAAAATAGAGCTACAAAACTCCTAATATGGAACTTCGATATTTTTTGGGTGACTAACTTTATCTTTCATGAAGTGTCATCATGCGACAAAACATGTAAATGTCATCACGGATGGAGAAGTGCCATTTTTGGATATAACAGTATGCAAATTGTATATATAGCATATAAATATGTAATATTATGAATTTTATATTTTAATTGAATTTTCTCTACCATGGGTGTCATGAATTATTATTTAAGTGTTTTCGTTTATGTTTAGTGAATTTTGTTAAGGTATGAATGGGATTCCACGAGGAATGAAGAGTTATCCCATACAATTCAGTAGGTTTCCTTAATATGAGCACCTACAAATAGCTCATTTGTTCATTACAATGCATATCGATAAGAATGTAACATAAATGATATGGCGAGTCTTATATGGAAGGATTGACAAAGATAAAATTGGAAAAAATTATAGTGACATTGAAGAAGCCAATCACACATTGCAAAGTGCAATTAATTCCAATGCAGGAGATGGGGATCGAAATATTAGCCTTCCATGGTTATTGATAGAGCAACAAAGAAATTCTATAAAATAGGTCATTCAAAAAATAAGGTTTCCAACGAGGTTTTCTTTGAACATACAAAATATCTTAATTAAAAAGGTGATTTTGGTGGTGTTAAAACTCATGACTGGCATACATTTATTAAGGTAATTATTTACATCTAGAATTTCCATTTAGTACATGCTTTAGTAATTGTTGTTTCTTATTTGGAAATAAATAATTATTTTCTTTTTGTTACAGTATGTTCTACCTCTACCTCTCCTAGATAGATTTGATGACAACATAAAATAAATTATATATGATCTTGGTAAATACATGAGGTCAGTAACAATTTATATGCATGAAAATGTTTGTTCACTTTATTGCATAGCTTATTGACACATTTTGTTTTACATCATGGAACTTTATTAGATATGCCTCAATCTTTTTTAGCACTATTATTTTCTTGCATAATTTGTAGGTGGATTTCATCTAAATAAATCCATAAAGAAGATATTAGGTATTGGAAAAGAGAAATTCCTCTTCTAATGTGTGAAATGCAGAAGTATTTTCCTCCAACATTTTTCAATGCACAAGAACACTATCTCATACACCAAGTTGAGGAGATTTAATTGTGTGGACCTGTACACATAAGGTCAATGTGGATGGTGGAAAGGAATTTGAAGTCATTGAAGGATTTTGTTAGACAAAGAGCATGTATTGAGGGTTATATCATGAAGGGACATATGGTATATCTATTCATGGTGTACATTAGTCAATATCTTCCAAATTTATAAAACAAAACCAATCTTCCTCGCATTTGGCATGTCAACTCCATCAAAAAATTTGAAGGGAGGTCCTGTTGGGGAAAGGTAGAATGAGGAAAGTGAAAGGTAACTAGATGGTGAAGATTTAATTTATTATACAATTAATTTTTCAATTTAATATATATATATAAAATCTTACTCATGCAACTTTTATTATTCCATCAATATTTTAAGGTAAATGAAATTGTCTTTAATGATAGGTAATTTACAATTCTTAATTGTTATTTTTTCATATAGTTGGTTGCGAGTGGGATGCACTACATTTATACATTGCAAACAATATTGATTGGATAGATGAATGTATAGAACAATGTACATAATTCTATGATACCTTATCATGGGAAGGGGTGAGTAAATTGATTAAAACAATGCATAGTCATCAAGAAGAATATAGTGGTGAACTAACACAAAGGAAAATTGATTTAGCATGTGGTTGAAAAGATAAACATGCAAGTATATTTACCTTGCTAATTTTTTTCATTTCTTCCCATTATATCAATGCATTTCTTTTGTTTATTTCTTCTTATATATTTATTTATTGAGTTAGGCATGATGCAGTCGATACACCACAAGGATATATGGTGCAATGGTCATAAATTTTGCATCAAAAAGTTGGATGAAAAGAAGAACATTCGATTGTGGGATAACTGTATCTTTTGAAGTCACTAATGTTCCTTTTAGAAGTGACAAGCACCCATAAATATATGCAAATAGGTACTATGGTTATTTGGAAGATATAATTGAACGTGACTTTAATTCCTCTAAAATAATTCAGTTTGAGGTCAAATGGTACATGCTACGAATGAATGAATGTGATATTGAAAGAATTGCTATTGAGCTTGTCAATGTATTTACCATGGTTAATACAAGAACACTTGAACTAGTTACAAAGTCTTATGTTCGTCCAAGTTAATGTGAGAATGTATTTTACTTAGAGGTGCCAGGTAAAGTAGGTTGGTCATATATTGTTAGATATGATCCAAGAGGAAGACTGGTCAAGTATAATGCAAAGGAAAAAAGACAATTTTGAAGAAGAAGGTGATGCATATCAGGAGAAGTTGGTCGCCACATATGTGTCAAATGAAGAAGCATATCAAGTAATTGATCATCCAAATGACATAGCAGACAATGTAGTACTTGGTGATGATATTGATGATGAATATATAACTAAAAATGACATTGATAATTATGTTGATATGAGTTATCCTTTCAAATATAGCGATTCTAAACCAGATGATGATACAAATGTTGTGTTATATGAAGAAGATGATGCTAATGATATTGATGATGAGTCATCATCATCATCTTCACTATCATCATCATCATCATCATTATCATCATCATAATCTTCAGTATTATCATCATCATCATCGTCTTCATTGTTACCACCATCATCATCATCATAACCACCACCATAATCATTTTCATCCTCCTCCTTCTCCTCCTCCTCCTCCTCATCATGTTCATCC